>CEMH01204288.1:5942-25382 GCA_001179725.1 Macrocystidia cucumis | reverse complement strand
CAACCACAACTCTCAGACACCTCGGCCACGCTTGGAAACAAGCCTGCAACACGGTCACCATCGGCGCCCACTGATTTGGAAACACCACCACCGTGCCATCTCCATGTTTCCTCGCGACCCACCCATGCATCTCTTCATACCCCACACCAGGTGCACCACTAACCCCACTCGCAGGGTTCCACTGTTCGTCAAAAACCGACATCGTCCCAACCGCAGCGAAGCAATGCCTTACGAGCGTGGCGATGATCGTACTCGTCCTGTCGAGCAAGTCCACAAGCGCAGGTTTCGTCAACAGTGTTGCAGGTAAAGGCGACGACGAGGTGGGGTAGTCTTGCCATGGTGGAATGGAGGTAAATGTCGAAGTGGAAGGCCAGGTTGGGGTTGGAACGTCTCGTTCGTAGCCGCTTAAAGATAACAGGATTGCTTGGATGGCGACTGTGATCCTCTCTGGCGCGAGGGGGAAAGGGAGAAGGGACGAATTGCTGTTACTGTTTCCGCCACTCATCCCCGGGGTAGCTTGTGATGGTGTTTGAGAAAGCGAGGATTGTTGGAGAAGTTGGTCAAGGCAGAAATCGCGGCCAAACTCAAAATGCCGCGAGAGAATGAAGTGACAGATGAAGATTAGAGGTTCAAGGTGGTCCTCTTGAGGATGGACAGTCAGTCGATTAGGAGGGAAAAAATGCTTCATAACGCTTTCGAGCTTGGTCATCGTTGTGGATGGGGACTCTTGGCACCGATATAGGTAGGTCCAGATTAGACGAATGATGCCGTTCATCAATGGTGTCCGGTATGGTTTTTCCTAACAAAGAAAAAGGGGGTTGAACACCAGAATGAAATTGGTTTTACGACCCACTTACTTTAAGCTTCAAAACGGTATTCTCCAAACAAGGTAACCAATGTTTAAGGAAGAAACTCTGGGGTGCCACGCAAAGGCTCGTGATTGCCAAAGGAAAGGCGACATTCCAATAACGTGGCTTTGACATCATTTCCTTGGCTTTCGGATAGATCGTCTCGATCGCTTTTGCCCACTGAGGGTTATTCGTTTCAGCTTGAGCGGTCTATACGATCGATCTATCAGCGGATTCGCATCGGTGGCCAGACAGCCCTCGGAACGAACCTTTCCAATAGGATGCAGAAGGTGCACTAGCGCCTGGGCAAAAGCCGTCTTCAATCTCAACCCGTGAGTATTGGCGAATGACTTTGAAAGCGCTTCCAAAAATTCGGCACCCTCTTCGAACGCTTCCGGTGGCCAAACCTACGTGATCGACATTAATACACAATAACGATGATGGCACGCAACGGGCATCTACTGACCTTGATCTGTATATGTTTCAACCCCTTGACGAGATTCTCGTACTTCATGTCAGAATCCTTGGGCACCTGCCCCGATGCAACCGGTCCCAGCTCGGCCAAAAATCTATCCGTCACGCTAACGAACCTGCCAGACAAAAATGTATAAAAATGAGTAATTTTTCATAGGGTCAAAACACAAAAATGAGCCCACCTGATATTCGCGATATGTCCCAAAAGCGAAGCAAACAGTTCCGCGTTGAGGCGGTGATTCGCCGACTGCGCCAGCAACTTCAATTCCGGCCTTCTAAACTGTTCAAATGTCGTTTCTTCCAGCCTATACCCCATCGATTCACCCAACGCGTCCCTCGACACCGCCTGCAAAACGGCCACCAGCGCACGACACGTCAGATATATCGATGCCAACGATTTCCTTTCGTTCAAAAGCCCAGGGATCTCGTGAGCGCGCACGGTTGCGCTCATTGAGTTGCCGTTACCCCGAGTGTTGTTGTTGCTA
Organism: Macrocystidia cucumis; assembly: GCA_001179725.1. Classification (NCBI taxonomy): domain Eukaryota; kingdom Fungi; phylum Basidiomycota; class Agaricomycetes; order Agaricales; family Macrocystidiaceae; genus Macrocystidia; species Macrocystidia cucumis. Next base: position 23,575 of record CEMH01204288.1, on the reverse strand, counting down.
TTGTTGCTGTTGTTGCCGTGGTGAGGTACTCCATGGAGGTGACTGATATCCGATCCAACATTCTCGTTCTGGCTCTTCCGCCATCCCATGATGGAATCAACGACTGGTTTTGCATGTTTTTGGGCAATTTTCCCCAGGGAATTCAGCAGGTCATCAAATTTGGAATCGACACCTGGCCCCATGAAATCCGATAACAATGGATCCACATCCTAGCGCGTCAATTTCCAATCAGGCAAACCGCAAATTGGCAAAGAGATATCAAAAAAGGGGGGGAAACACATACCAAAGACTGTCTCAAAAATGCATCAATCTTCCCCTCCGCACTAGCCGCAAACCGTATGAAAAGTGCATGCAAAGCATAATCCGACGGCGTCTTCAAATTCATCACCACCTTGTCTTCTTCCAAATCAACCATACTCCCACCAGCTCCACCCAACCCAACAAGTGTCGTCTCGCTCTTCATAGCGGCAGCAAACGCATTCGGCACGCGTGGTACAGGCGGAGGCGAGGATGATCCGGCGAACGAAAATCCGTGCCCTTGATCGCTTCCAATGCTATTACCAACACCAACACCACCACCAACAATACCACCACCGCCATCGGAAGTATAGAAGACCGAACCCGTTTGTGAATGCTGAGACTTCCCGTGTGCATGGCTTTTCGATTTCGAGGATGACGGTGTCCCTCTCGAGTTGTTCGTATGGCCTCCCGGGGTCGGCGGTCTATTGTTATATGGCGAACTAGGGGTGCCAGCTCTAGCCCCGCTGGTGACGAACGACGAAGGCCCAGCATGGTTGAGCGACGAAGTGGATCGGTTAAACGGGTTCTTCAAAACGGGGTAAGGCTGCTGTTGTTGTTGCTCAAAAAGCGGAGGAACGGGAGGAGCGTCGTTATTCTTCTTGAACGCGTTTCTGATCGACGCAAACGAAGGCTTCTTTGTAAACCCTATCGTCCCTGTCGTAGCTATAGAAGACTGCGAAGAATGACCAAACGGATTCGACGCAGAGGTGGAGGATTTCGAAGTGGAGGCGTAATAACGTGAGCTGTTGAAAGTCGTGTTGACCGCTGTCGTGCTGGAGCCTGGGGTCGTGAAGGAGTTGGTGGAGTCTTCAGAAGCGACCGAGTCACCGCGAGTGTGCGAAGGGAAGTAGCTGCGCTCGGCGATGGGTGTAGTAAGCGTTGGTGAATCTTGTCCTGAGCCCATGCCGAAAACGCCTCCGCCACTACCAAACCCCCCGTTTCCACCACCATGACCGAATGCGCCACCAGCACCAGAACGACCAAAAGGGATAGAATAGTCGTCATCATCAAAGTCTACGATGTTGCGTTGAGAGCAAGGGAGAGGAAGTTCGAGTAGCACATGGGCACGATACGCGTAAGAACGACAGCAACGAGCATCAATCAAAAAATGCACACATACCAGGGATGGTAATCTGTACACTTTCACTCATATTCCCCTGATTCCTTAGCTAGCCTGTCCTTCAATCCGAGATATATTTGCGAATGTAGAGCTTGCGCTCTTGTCGTCGTCTATGAACACCAAAAAAATGAGCCGTCGTTGTATCTTGTCCTTCGTTTGAATTCGTGTTGCTGGTGATGGAAGAACAAAACAAGAGAGAGAGAAAAGGAAAACTGCAGTGCAGAGTGAAAAGAACGAATACGATAAGCTTCGGGACAGGAGGATGGAGTGACTTCCGGAGACAAATTGACAAGGGCGAATTGTGAGCCGAGTTTTGATGCTGTGTATGGTGTTTAATAGTATCATGAAGGAAAAAAAACCCCGAGAAGACAAGTCATTTACCAGATAGAATGAACCCTAAACAAAGATGGAGAACAGAGAGATTGATACGAGGAAGAAATAGAGAGAAATGGGGGGGGAGGACGGCGTTGAGAGAGGTGAGGCCGACTGTTGAAGCTGCTCTCAGGTTCGCTTAGTCAACATAATTCAGATCAACCGCCCTTGAAACAGTTTTAAAGCCGACAATCATCCTTTCATTCCCTGGCCGTACTGGGACATAGAAACACACAGAAAATACTAGTAATGCTAGTGTAGCTAACGCTGCTCATGGTGATAAGTAAAATACAGAGTCAAAAGGGCAGAATTTGACACAAAAAAGTCAACGATAGCGTAACGAAGTGCGATGCTGGAAGATGAATATTGATGAATGACAACAAAGGATCGTGGAGTGGAGTGGGGGTTGTGTATGTGATACCATGCAACAAAAGGTGAAAGAAAACCGAGAGAAAGGAATGTGTGAGTTGGGATCGCGCTAAACGTCCAACACAAAGATGAAAACAAAACATGATTTATACCACACTCTTTGCGATATAATCTTTCCAAAGACTTTCCGCAAAATCTTGATCAGTCTGGAGATAATCATCAAATTAAACGAAAAGTCAGTGTCAATGCATCGGAATGACAGTCAGAACAAAGAACATACGTGAATCAAAGTCAGAACCTCTCTCAGAAAATGATTCTTCTGCATCACCGTCTCTGGGCGCTTCGGGCTCTTCAAGAAGCCATTTACCAAAGCATCCCTCACCAACCCAGCGTCTAACGCGTCCCCCTGCTGTCCTTGCTTCTTGACGGGGCTCCTGTCCCCATTAACTTTCGCCGTCTTCCCCTTGACTTCTCCGTTGACTGAAGCGGGTACTGAAGCGGGTATGGCAGTAGGTGGCAGACCCTCTGCGTTGACCCGTACGGGAGAAACGGTAGTTGTAGAGATGGGCAAAGGTCCAGGCGCCGATGCCACAAATCCAGGCGCATCCCAACTATTCTCAATCTCCTCTCTCTCCCTCTCCCTATCCGCGGCCCGTTCTTTCTTCCCCTTCTTCCCCCCTTTACCTTTCGGTTTCCCGTTCATCTGGCTTTGACCATTGCCCGCAATCCTGGCCTTCTCCTCTTGCACCCTCTTAAACCTCTCCATATCGCTCAAAGCACTTGTATCCTCGAAATCCAACTCCACAATATCCCCCCCATCCCCTCCATCAGAGCTCCCAGCCGCATATGACGACACCGACGACCCTCTCGTGTGCATCGCATCAGAAGGATAAGGCCATAACTCCGAGTCCGTCTGGAACGGCACCAAAGTCCTTCCCATCGACCCACTGTTCAACTTCTTCACATCAGCGCCGCCGTTGCTCTTGTTCCCGCTCCCGCTACTGACGACCGCAGGCCCTCCATTCGAAACGTCACCAATAACCGTCGATTGCGAAAACGACTCTTCCATGCTCAAAGGTTGTCGTCCATTCCTCTTCGTCTGCTGCTGGTAATCGCGATTGTCCACAGAGGGGGCACTAAGGGGTACAAAAGGTGGTCTTGGCGTGACATCACCGTTCACCCGTCCTTTCCCTTTATCTTTCCCTCTCCCAATAGCACCTGAACTCCCTCCGAATTCAAACGCCGCCAACCTTCGCGACGCATTCAATTCCTCATCTTCCTCCTCCCTTCCTCCTCCTCGTACTCCAGACTCCCCAACAACATCCACCCCAAATGACGTATCCCCAATCGACACCGACATGTCACTCGAGATGGAATACCCACGGCTCCTCGCCCGTTGCTCCAACTGCCACTTCTGCTGCTGCTGTGCATATTGCGCCTCACGCAACCTCTTCTTCCCCGGCGAATCCGACAAATCGCCACTCCCTTCTTCCCCGCTCTCTTCCGACGTCGTGAGACCCGCAACGGATGGTGCACGAGAGGGCGGCAATCCAAGCAAACTCGAGATGACGTCCTGGGTGAGCACCTGCTCCGCCTTTCCCAAACGGCCAACGTCAGAATTTAACACCGAGGACGTATCAGCAACAGACGACGTCGAAGTGCCTCGTCCTCCTACATATCGTGGATCGGAAAAACTTTGTAAGTATTCGCTAACGCTCATATCGTCTCGAGGATTCCAATATTCTTGTTGTTTTGGCGTTATATCGTTAGCAACGTCCTCTCGGGATGACAATTGTGGTCGGGATTGTGATTGTAGTTCGTGATGATACACGCCCCTTTCAGAATAAACTGGTGATGCTGTGCTTCCGCTCCCGACGAACGCCGCAAACAGAGATTGGACGGACATCTTTGATGAAAGCGCCTTTTCCTTTGGTGTGGTTGACGTCGCTTGGGCGTGACCGAAAGAAGGTGATGATGATGTGGAAGTGATGGGATGGGTGGAGTGATAAGAAGCAGGTGTGGGCGCTAAACGCGCAAACAACCTGTCAAGCTCGGACGGTCCAGCACCGTCGTTGGATTGGGAGATTGGGGCTGTTGTCGGTCGAGGCGGAGCATGAGAGTGAGGCCGACTTTGGGTGGAGGAGGAATCATTATTCGTCGGGCTACTCTCCACATTGTTATCTAATTATCAGACAAGATCAGTTCTGGCGCTTCTCTCGTACAATGGGATGATTGTAAAACAAACTTTGTGATGTCAAGTTCGACGTCGAGGCTGGACGTGCGTGTGGGTTGGGAGGGGGTGGTTTATCTGGACCGTACCTGAACTCTTCAGGGTACGGTTCATTTTTCTTAACGTATGAATGTAGCCTGGTAACGCCGTCTTCATTAAGATAATCCCCCTAGTCACGGACTCGAAAGGAAACAACGTACCGTGTCATGACATCGATCATCGGTTCCCTCACATCTGTGGCAAACATCCAAAGCCCCACAGTGCGAGATTTGCCCTTGTCTTTCTCAGTGAGCGACGATAGCTCGGGCAGCTTGTAAATATCTGAGAACCTGTCGTGTGATGCACCGGAGTTGCTAGGTAGTACCGCCGCAGCATTTGCCAATCTGCGTTCGGTGAAATCTGGAAAGGAACGAAGCATGAGGTAGCTGCCATGTGCGCCTAAGTCGTCTTCTGGATACAGGCTTTGAACGTAGTCGGACATGCCAACTCGATTAAGGATGTAAAATCCATATGGTGGGTATGATTCCCTATCATAAGAGAGAGATTGAACATCGAAATTGAGAAAAGAGGAGAAAAAGGAGACACACCGCTCAAAGAGAAACATGCTACCCTCGAAACCTTGTTTTTCCCATTTTTGTCCATCATGGTGATAGACACATACATGACTGAATTGGTCGAATATAGATACAATAGATGGGTCGCGACGCCTCAATACTTTGAGATTATACTGGTATCTGGATTGTGGGGTCATTCCAAGGTTTGGTTGGTCAAGAGTTGACGATGTCGAAGCCGTGGTGGCATTTGGAAGGATTGAAGGCTGTTGTTGTACTGATGCAAGAGATGATTGAGAGCGATTTGGTTTATGTTGTGAACGTTGTTGTCTTGGAGAAGAAGGTTGAGAAACATTAGAATTTGATGCTGGAGTTCGACGAGGAGGACCCATGATAAAGGTGGAGGTGGTGGTAGTTGAGAGAGAGTAATAACAATGCTTTGTTTACGTATGTTATATTTAAAAGGGCTACTCTATCAAAGTCTTTATCCGTGCATTCGCCCCGAACTGAGCTCGCAGTTTTTGCATTTCTTGAGCCCTTGAAGTCCCTCGCAACTGTCGCATCTGATTAGCGTCTTCCCGCACTTTGTCAATCCTCGTCCGTTGTCGTCGTTTGTTGAGGTGACTCCAATCAGCACCAACTCCCACCTCTACCCCAAAAGGTCGACGCCATACGATTGGACCAGGTTCTTTCGCATTTGGGTCCTTTTCTACAACCTTCCAAGCCCACACGGTCACCGGCGTTGGCTCTTTAGACTCAGCGACCGGTGCTTGCTTTTTCCGTTGCTGCGCGCCTCCACTGCGTGCCACACTGGGTGCAGCTGTCGGTGGCTGGACAAGACGTTTTGTGCACACCATTTCCAGCTCCTTCTGTCCCTCCAGGATAGGAAGAACAGACTTTTTGAGAAACCTGAGCAGCCCCAAGATGAAAACATCGGCCAGAGTGTTGGAGGACTAAATCACGTACCTCACAGACCGAATAGGATGGTCAGGATGCACAAACGCGCGTGGTGCAACTTCCTTGACTCCTTTCTTCGTTCCGCGCGATTTTATTGATGGAGAAGTGACAACCGGCTCTGAAGCTGCTTCAGGCAGTCCACCTTCCTTCACAGCAAGTTTAAAAATCTCGGTCGTGGTAAGTCCAGAAGGCTGAGCATGCTCTGCTATGACCTTCCTCACGATTTTGAGACTCTTTTTTATGGCGAGTTCGGAGTAAGCAGGAGTCCGAACGACGAGGCCAAAACTCATGACGATGTCGAAGGAGAGGGCGTTGTTGGTCTTTGTTTATATCCCAGGTTGCAGGTTTGTTTGGCTTGTTTTGGCTGTTGGACCCCCGGCCAGTGCTCCTCGACACTACTCAGTCGTCTTACACATCCTCTAACGTTGCATCTGATCTATTCCATCCCAACACCATAAAGTCCTATTCTCCAACCACCGCGCTCATGGAATGTGTTGTCGAAGATAACAAGGACAGCGAGTTTAACGCCATCCAAGCAGATGACCGCATCTGGCCTAACCAACCAGTGCCAGCGTTGGCGATTCCACCGGAAGTGCTGATCCTCATCATCCGCATGGCCCAAAAAGTACATCCGCAGTTCGCCACACCCGTCGAGTTGCTGGCCTCCTACGTATGCTCCAGTTGGCGTAGTGTCGTCGTGGGGACTCCCATCCTTTGGTCCCAAATCAAATTCCGCCACCGCACCAGAGATATTTTATCGGAGGAAACTGTTGATAATCTAAAGCTCAGGCCGTGGTGGAAGGATCTAAAGATCTTAGAGCTATACACAACACGTTTCGGCTCTTGCCTTCTTGATATCATACTCGAATTTGAGGATTGGTCGGAGTATCTCAAGTTGCTCGCCCCACACGCTGGGCAATTTCGCCGTCTTTCCCTAATCTCTCCAAACGAACCCCGTGTAGGATTAGAAAAACTTCTCTGCGAATCTTCTACTCCTTTTCTGGAATACGTGCATTTCGACTTCCCCGCGCCATGGGAACCCATTATCGATCCAACGATCCCCACTATCTTTACGCGAGGGTGTCCTCTGTTGACGCTTGCCAATATTCGCTGCGGAAACGCTTTCAAATGGTACCCACCTCTTCAGGCGCTCACCACCCTCACACTGGATGGGTATCATAGCTGCCTTTCTGACTCGCTACTTCGGGACACACTCGTGTCTATGCCAATGCTCAACAATCTATCTCTCCTCGTCAACACCGTCGACGACCATAAACCCCTCCAGCAAGTCGCCCTCCCGTCCATTAGGTGGCTTCGCGTCACATACCTTGAAACCATACGTTGGTTGAACAGAAATGTACTCTCCATGCCCAACCTCGACACCCTGGAACTTTATATGACACTCACAAGCTTTTTGACGACCACTACAGGCCAACAAAACACTTTCCCGCCCTATCGCCCCTTCTCTCCACTCCGCATCTTCTCTTCAGTTCACACTTTGGTCGTTCGAGACTTTACCCAGCGCGGTCCAATTTCTCGCCACGTCGCAACTGGTTTCCCTCACATTTCCACCTTGATTTTGGACGACGATGACCATCCGCTCGAGGAAGTCGATGACTTATGGGGATTTTCTCTGTTTAACGAGACATGGAGAGAAGAAATGCAAGGACACTGGGATCCGCCCATATTTGAATTCGAGATGGACGTGCCCTTGCGGGATTCCCGACCCGAGCTACCATGGCCTGATTTACAGACGTTGTATCTGGTCAATGCGGACTCGCTAAGTAATAATGCTTTCATGCGCTCCCTACAGAGACGCAAGCGGGCAGGACACCCAATTAGTACTTTGATTATTGAGGAGAGCGCAGACACATTGGCGACTGATGTTCCTGTCTCGACGGTGGCTACGGTTGTGGAGCGGCGAACGATGGAACAGATGCAGCGCGAGACAGCTCGTTTGTGGACCCGGGATTAAATTCTTTTTAGGACCACTTTTTTGGGTTTTTTTGCACCCATGACTGCCGTTGTAGTTATCGTCAACTCATTCTCCACTGTTTTCCTGAACCAAGTTGAATCTGGAAGTCCTATTGTTCGACATGGCGAACGCGGGGAACATTCAGATCGCCAACCGCATATGCCCTTCAGAATCGATGGCAATCGATAACGGAAAGGGCTTTTGAGGCCTTCATGTCCGATACTGACATTCAATTTTGGACAAATGAACTTTAAAAACGCACCCTAGGAATCAAAGAAGAAACTCTGAGAGGCAGAGGTCTTCGCACAAACGGCCAACCAATCACATGATGGGTTTCATCGTTTATCGTTCTAGACCTGCTATCTGAGTTCCACAATGACGGTATTCACGAAAGATTAATGGCTGCATAAGATGAGGGGTGTATTGAGGTATTCATGAAGTTGAGAATAAACACAGTAATATCGAGAGCAACAGATAAACAAGGAAACATCAAAATTTAGAGCCCCACATCGATAAACTTGGAAAGAGGCGTCGAAAGGTATGAAGGAAGGTATAGCTGACTGCGCTACCATCCGAAGGCCATTGAAGCTCAAGATAGCTGAGAGGAGGGCTTGCGGTGCGATACTCAGCCCATTCGGCCACAAATTCAGGTGCAAGAAGAGCCCACTTGTCCCAGTTTATACTGTGCATCGGATTCATCTTTGGCTGTGGATTTATGGTCCAATCGTGAAGTTGTTGCTCCGTCGTAAGCGGCATCACCTTTTGTTCGAAAAAATGAAGTGCCTCCAGCGCCGTAAATCGTTTCTTGGTTTCCCAAGTCACCATTCGATCGAATAGGGGAGCTAACATGGGAGCGTTTGGAACACTCTCCTGAGAAGGTGTAAGCCCTCTAAGCCAGAGCATCGAAAGTGGATAAAACATACCTTGAAGTGTTTACAAAACACAACTCCCATTGCGCCAACATCCATCACGAAGGGATTAAAATCGGGTTCTCCGTGTCGGGTATCAGGAGGTTGGTTGTCAGTATTCACTGTCCAAGAGTGCTTAGCTGGCAAACGACATTCCTCCAACACGGTGCCGAGCGGGAAGATGATGGACTCGCTGAAGTCGAAGAGAGCGTAACGAAGCCGTTTATCTCCTCTTAACGTCGTTCGGCCTGCGTAGAGATTACGCATATTTCCGAAATGGTTGACGAGGATGTTGCGGTGGGCTATGTCCTGTTATTTCGTTAGAAAAGACGCGATCGGACAAACATTCCTGCTTGCATGATGAAAGATCCGGTGGCGGTGAAGAAAAGTAAGTGCCTGATCGCGAGGGGGCGTGAGCTGATAAGCTAGTGCGAGGACGAAAGTTGGTTACCTTAAGCATGGAATGAATGAAATCGAAAACCTCGTAAACATGAACGAAGCCCTGCAGCGGCCCATCAATTTCGAACTGTGTTCCCCATCTTACATGCCCATAAATTAGAGACAAACGCCCATTTCCGTGGGGAGACAACTGTCACTCACCTCGGCATGACCACGAAACAATATTTTTCGAATGGTAACAACTCCAGAACGGGAATTAAAGACGGAAAAGTATCCGCGTTTTTCATGCTTGGATCTTCGTATAGCAAGCACAAGATCCTCAACTCATCACTCGTATTGGACATCAGTTTTATAACAACATGCCGCATTTCTGAATCCTGCGCATAGAAGACATTTCCCTATGAAAGGGTCAGAGGAGGAAAGAAGAGGCGCGAGGATTCTCACAGAGAAGGAGGACAGATATCCCGGAAATTGCATTCCTGGTTGCCACGCGTCTTCACCCTTCGGTAAGTCAAGAAATGGGTAGGGGAATTCGGCCTCTTGAAAGGGGAGTGCTGTGTCTGTTGTCGGATAGACACAGCCATTGCCCGTTTTCGGTTGTCTCTGATACAAAGCGTAGCCCCGCTCGGCAAACCATTCAGAAAACGAATTCCAGAAGTCTATGCAAACGCTTTGGTCTGGCAAATGTTTGAATACAGCGGGGTTAACCTACAGTTAGCTGTGAATTAGACAGGAGCTTAGCTTGGAAAATGTGTATACCTTCAGGTGATTGCCCTTTTTAAACATCGATAAGTTCGAGCGACTGGACAAGCGCCTGCACCAGAAATTGCGGACGCGATAGTTTGCTTTGAGCGTCGGGACCTGGAATTCAAGTTGCTGGCAGTTGGTTATGTAATCCCGTCCATATCTCAAACACAGAAAGTGTGCGTCGTTATTAGCAAACAGCACCTCTCGAAACGTGAACTTGTAGATCACAGCCAAACGTGCGCTTTCATGTCAGGGGGTGATGCCATTGATCATCGCTGCTCAACGATCATCAATTACTCTCCGTTCCTCACGCCTCTATGTCTTATCTTGATAGTGAATCATCCAATGCGTTCCAGACCCACGACTTGGGGTTTCATAATGATGGTACTCACAAAGTATTAATGGTTGCATAGATTGAGAGGGTACCAAGGTACTCGTCATGTCGAAACTATACACAACGACATCGAGAGCAATAGATCGAATAAGGGAGTATCAGTCTTTAGGGTTCCACATCGACAGCCTTGGAAAGAGGCGTCGAAAGGTATGGAGGAGGGTATACGCGACGGTGCTACCATCCGAAAGCCATTGAAGCTTGAGATAGTTAAGAAGAACACTTGGACTGCGATAATCAGCCCACTCGGTAGCGAAATCAGATGGAACAAGAGCCCATTTGTTCTAATTTATACTGTGCATTGGGCTCATCTTTGGTTGTGGATTTGTGGTCCAATCACGAAGTTGCTGCTCTGTCGTAAGTGGCATTACCTTTTGTTCAAAGAAATCAAGCGCCTCCAGTGCCGCGAACCGTTTCTTGGTCTCTCCATTCGATCGAACAGGGGGGCTAACATAGGAGCATTCTGGACACTCTCCTGTAATGGCGCAGACTCTTTAAGCCAGAGCACCAAGAGAGGATGAAACGAAACATACCTTGAAGTGTTTACAGAACACAACCCCCATTAAACCAACGTCCATTACGAAGGGATTAAATCCTGGTTCTCCGTGTCGGGTATCAGGAGGCTGGTCCTCGGTATTCACCCTCCAAGAATGTTTTGCCAGCAAACGGTATTCCTCCAGGACGGTGCCGAGTGGAAAGGTGATGGACTCGCTGAAGTCGAAGAGTGCGTAACGAAGCCGCCTCTCCGCTCTTAGCATTGTTCGGCCTGCGTAGAGATTACGCATGTTTCCGAAGTGGTTGATGAGGATGTTGCGATGGGCTATGTCCTATACAATCGTCAAGTAGAACGCAACCAGACAAGAATTTCCCTCCTACATGGTGAAGGATTCGCTGTCGGTGCAGAAAAGCGAGGGCCTGATGGCGAGGAATATAAGATACTAAGCCGGCGCAAGGATGGCGGTCGGTTACCTTGAGCATGAATGTATAAAGTCTAAAACCTCGAAAACGTGATTGAATCCCCGCAAGGACCATCAAGATCGAACTGCGTTCCCCATCTGACATAACAACCAGTCGAAGACGGATGGAAAAAGATTTTCGCTCACCTTGGCATGACCACGAAACCCTATGATTTGGTCAGAGGCAGATAGAGGGTCTGTGGGGAGACCTTACAGAGAACAACGATAGGAGCCCTGGAAATTGCACACCAGGTCGCCATGCGTCTTCGTCCTTTGGTAGTTCAACGAACGGGTATGGGAATTTGGCCTCTTGAAAGGGGATAATCGTGTCTGTTGTTGGATAAACGAAGCCATTCCCTGTTCTCGGTCGGGGCTGATATAGTGTATACCCCCGTTCAGCAAACCAATCAGAGAAAGAACTCCAAAAATCCACAGAAACGCCTTGATCCAGCAAATGTTTGAATATAACAGGGTTGACCTATACTTGGCCTCAAATCAGGCTGAAATCAAGCTGAGAAGAGGTGCAAACCTTGAGCTAGCTGCCTTTTTTTGGCATAGATATTTTCGAGTAAATGAACCAGACCTATGCTGAAAGGCGTCGCGATCGAACGTCACGGTTGTTTACTTCGGAGCTGCAAATGGTAGGTTATATCAAGGGGATGGGTTCACACCATCTCAAGACCTCGAACACCCCAAGGACCCTGAACGATAAACTCGAGGCACCCTGATGCGATGCAGGATCATCAGATACGGTTCAGTAAAGGTATAAAGTCCCTACTCGACGCAATCCAAGGGACTTACTTGCCCTCTACTCGTAGCATGAATACGCCAGTTCGTGTTTTGCATTCAACTACTCGTATGCGAGTCCGCGCCTAACACCTATCCAGCCTATCATACAGTCAGGGAAATACTACCGCACCAAGAAAGCATGTTCTGTGATCAGTGGAGACGTCGTGCACCCCTTGCCGGCCAATTCACGAGTGCTGGTTGTAGGTTATACTGAAGGATATGTCGCCACCGTGAGTTCTCCAGGCGCTCGGGGGCCAACTCACAATGCCTGAAACTTCTACCATCAGCACCTCTCAGAACATGAAGTTGATTGCCGCCAGACGTGCGCTTTCGTGACATGGGGCGAAACCATCGCTTATCGTCTCTCGACCAAAGAGGATCAAATCGCTTCTGTTCCACACACCAGCTTGTGCTTTCTGAACGGAGACTCATCTGATGCAGTTTATGGAGTGCGTGCTTTTGGCTGCGGTCCATTCTATCAACGAATTATTTCTCAGGAAAACCGATTGGTCAAATTAGCGAAAGCCATTCCTCAAGTTTCTGCACAAAAGTACGATTCAGACAAGGTTTTCGTCGTCACCTCAGTTACCCTTCCACCAGTGATCGTAAGGCCGTTACCTTTGCCATATTCCCCGCTGCTGATCAACTTGAAGTCCTTCGAAGGCCAATTACCGGATGTTATGAAAGCTACATACCACCTCCAACCCACAGAATCATCGATCCGACAAGTTTTGCGCACCGGAACCTTGATCCCTGTATTTCTGGAATTAGATACTGATCAAAGCACGACGGGGGTGCCCAGAGTGAGCATCGGCTCGGTCGGGACTGACCTTCTGAGCTCGGGCAGCTCTGGAGCTTCGCAAGGCACTGGGTTTGTGGGTTGAGGCAGTTCCTGTAGTTGTCAATATCGTCGATGTCTAAAGTCGATGTCCAATGTGACAAAGGCGTCAAAGTGCATGTTTCGCAAAGCTTGGGTTGTAGGAAGTGGTGACTTCTTCCGCAGCGAGCGCTCATGCATCATGTCTTATTCATTAAACGCAACTACCTCCCTTCATCATATAAGTATGCCATTCGTTTGCGAATATTATTCATCGATACTTTCAGGCCTTGAACGCTTGGACGCCTAATCACTTTCGCGTTAGGAACTGTCGGTGGGGCGCGGGTCGCAGGTAACACCACTCGCGCCCATTCAACTTTTCGGTGATATTCGTAGACTGAAAATCACCATATACTACTCACTCTTTTTTAAAACATCGAAAGCTAAGACTTTAAACCTCACGCGGCGCGAACCCAACCTTTCCCTGTGCAGCGCTAAACGAAAGCTTCTTCACCTCCTTACCATCTGGTTCGCGCACCTCCACCGCATGATGCGGATTCACAAGGTACACGTCCAATGACCCGCTCTTTTCATCATCATCCCCCGATGAATTGATAGGAAACACCCTAAACTCATTCGTCCCCGGTTCTAAACCCGTGTCGAAAACGTGGAAAGGCGCCTTTTCCAAACGATGGCCTTTGGGGTCTGTGAAATCGAGAGTGTATATGGCGTTATTGTGCGGGTACGGGGTCAGGCGAACGTCAATGTCGGGGGTGCAGTGGAAAGAGTGAGACTTGTCGGTGTTGGGTGTTTCGCTCTGAAGACGGACGGTGTCGAGTGTTCAGCATGCAATACAAACACACAAACCAAAAAACGGGCTGACTGTGAAATCCACGGAAGGGGCATGACGAAGGTGTTTTGGGGCTGAAGGCTTACTGGGTTGGGGTACGGTGGACAGCGACATGTTGGGAGATAATTTGAACACTTGGTGAATGGAGGCGTCTCGGGGACTATAAGGGTTTCTTGGTGAAACAATGACATCATTTTTCGAGTATGTTCGAGTTTCAACTATCTCAAGCGGATGCAACGACGATCACGAACTGGGCGGTTTAATAATACTGGGAGAACATGTAAGTAAAGCAGGCAATACGGCGGTGCGGTCCTGCAATTATAAATTTGACTGAGCGTGATAACCCTCAGAAGACATCCTCCTCCTCCGGCTTCCAATTCTTCGCCTGATCCCAATAGCCTCTCAACCTCTCCCCAAGCACCTCCTTCGCATCCCGGTCCGTAGGACACACCTTGGTCATGAACCCCCCAAACGACCTCTCTCTAACCTGGCCCTCCCAGACCAAGAAACATTTGTTGTCTTCAAGTGAAACCGTTTTCACGTCTCCTTCCCCGGCGATTGTAGCGTTCGCGGAACCACTCACGCTTGTACTGGCCTCTCCTGCCGCGTTGTTCGTCCCCGCTGCACCTTCCCTGCTACCACCTTCTTCGTCATCAGAACCTTCGTGATCGATCTCCACATCCTCCACTCCTCGAGGACGCGCCGCTTCCGTCCACGCAATGCGGCGCAACATCAGCTTTTTGTAGTTCTTGATGAACTTCGAAGCGCCCTCAACATAAACCACGCTAAACTGCGGGTTATGTATGCACACCCCCGTCAACCCATTCTGTTCCGCGTTCTTCCGCACTTTGAAACGATGTGCCGGGTCAGTGAGTGTTTTGATCCTATATTCAAATTTTCGTTTAGAACTAGCAAAAAAGAGAAGAGAATCAAGGAAAAGGCAGGATGGACCAACTTGAAAACAGCAGCATGTATTCCCTTCTTCTCCTCCTCGGCTTTCTTAGCCTCGATCTTCTCGCGTCTTTGCTCGTCAGTCAACTTGCGCTCGGCGTTCATTTTCTCGTGCCCATGCTTGCGCATAGCAACATCGCGTCTCACGCGCGCTTCAACACGTGTCGGGTCTTGAACTGCGTCCGAAGTGAGGACCTTCATGAGATTCGCGAGACGGACTAAATTTATTGTTAGTGGAATGTTCATTGAGGTCCAAAAGGACTATACCTTTGGGTGGATCAGGGGGTAGAAGACCCATCTTGATCCTGTCCATCTTGTCACGCTGTGCGTCTTGGCGTTTTCTCCTACGCATCTTCTTTTGTTCCTATATCAATGAAAGAAATCCCCTGTCAAGTTGTTTCTCAACAACGAAAGTAGGGGAGGAAGCGCACCTTTGTAGTTAGCATTAAAGGCTTCAATTCAATCTTGTTCTTGTCTGATGGTGCAGGAATTGGAATTGGGTGTTGTATGTAAATGGTGATCGGAGAATCAGCGGTCCTGATGTTCATCCTCTCAATCCCGTACTGGAGATCATCGTACGTCTTGTTGGGTAGCAACGCTGCATCCCACCATTCAGCAACGGGTGGGACACCTCGCTGTTTCGATCCATGAGCTCTAAGTAACGTGTAATGAGAGGCAGATTGACAAACCTTAAGACCCTTCTCGACTCCCATTTCGCCATCCAAGCCAGCCTTTCGGGCACTCTCCGCAATGCGCTGCTTGAGAGCTTCGAGTTGGTTTTCCTGCCTCATTTGGTTCCCGAGTGCAACATATTTTCCTTTTGGGTTGAACCTGAAGTTCCTGCCACTACGGTCTCGTGGAGCTCCTTCAAAACCTGTGTCACGAGCGGCGGCAGCATAGGGGTTTGAGATATCAGGAGTCACCACTGGAGGTGGCGGAGGTGGTGGTGTAGGCGCGTTTCGAGTATTTGCCTATTCACAAGTCTCAGATGCTGGAAATACGCAAGGCAGCAGACCGACCTTGATAGACGCAAACTTCGGCTGCATAGGCTTATATCTATCTTTCTTTGATTGGGGAGCAGCAGGCGTCGTATCCAACAACAAGGGGTGAGCAGCCATCTTCAGACCTGCACCCTGTTGAGTCTGCTCTACTGGTCGATTCTTCCCCTTGCCAGTTTGCGGCATCGACTAGAAAGGTATGTGTGAGTCTCTCACTGTAACCAGTGAAGCTTGAAAACAAACCATGTACGGGTTATCCTTGACGGCAAGTTTGCTTTGCGCTTCTGCTACTCTCCTCTTGGCTTCTGCCACCCGCCGGTTCAAGTCGTCTGTGGAGGCCCCGAGCAAGCTAGGTGTACCGGCGGGTGAACCTGTAGCAGTTGAAGGTGTCGGACCACTTGAAACGGTAGGCGAAGGTGTAGGCACAAGTCCTAAACGAGGAAGGGAGGGAGGGGGGACTTTGATGGGAACAGGCGCAGATATCCCAGCGGAAGAGGAGATGGGGGCAGAAGGCCGAGCGCCGAGCGTGGTATTTTTCATCGCGAGCAGCTTCGCAGCGATTTCTGCACGCTTTTGAGCGATGACATCCGTAGACGAAAGCTTATGCCAAAGTTACATGAGTCAAATGGCGAGTTGTAGGACTGAAAGACGTACAACGGCGGCTAGTTTTTCGTTGGTTGTTTGCGTCTGAACAAAAAAGAATGGGGGTTATAGAAAGATTGTCAGAGAGTGTATGTGGGCGATTTGATTCACCTTGTACCAAGGAGAGGGAAAAAGTCACTCACGTCGCTGAAAAGTCGTATCAGTGGTGAGTGTTGGGGAACAAAATGAGTGCATTTACGGACCTTTTTAACTTTTTTGCTGTACCGCCTGATGTCGCATCACCGTTGGTATCAAAAGGTCTCTTCCTGTCGCTCATTGTTGTCTTTGGTCGTCGTCGTCTTCGTCGTTGTTGGTGATGATGGTGGTGGCGGTTGAGGAACAAAACACGCAACTGCAGCTTACATAACCAGAACACATCATGTTCCCGCTTTCAACGTCCTCCTCGTCGTTCTCGTCCTTCCTTCGCCACTCGGCCCCCTCTTTCTCTTCTCCAATAACTATATTCACGCGTCTTCGCTCTCAATTGGCTCCCCGCCAAGTTCAGCACATAAAACGTCACAAGGGCCGTGTACCCATTCCTATCGGAGGCTCGACCAAGGGAACCACCCTCGCTTATGGCGAATGGGGTATCAGAATAAAAGGAAACGGTGCTAGGCTCAGTGCAAAGCAGCTTACCACGGCCGAGGAGGTTATCAAGAGGAAGATAAAAGTGATAAAAGGCACCAAGGTGTATTTGAGGGTGTTCCCGGATATTCCAGTTTGCATCAAAGTGGGTCTCTGCTTTAGAGGCTTCTGGCTATCTTTCTGACCACAAGATATGAAGGGTAATGAGACGAGAATGGGGAAAGGAAAAGGAACGTTTGAATATTGGGCGACTCGGTACGTCACCAGCAGATTTTTCACTTCACAGTCAAATTTGTTTATTTTTTTTTGCAACACGCACATAGCGTTCCGCCAGGTCGTGTAATATTCGAGATAGGCGGCGCTCCTATACGAGAAGAACTCGCACGAGACGGTCAGTCCCTCAGTTCTCACAAACCCGTCATGCTGCAGGTTTGACGGTTTTTTTCTTTATCTCTCCAGCTCTCCGTCAGGCAGCGGACAAACTCCCAACACAAATGGAGTTTATCAACCGCTCCACGCCACCACGACTCGGGAACCTCGTTCTGTACCCTCCAAAACCGACGGCAGCTTCGGCTGACGCGACAACAAGTGCTGTCGATGCCTCAACGGTGACGGATGGTCAAGTTGGCGCAGAAACGACGACTACCCCGACGGTGTAACCGATTTCAGGAATAAACCTTACCCCGTTATAGAATAATAAAATTTGAAGATAGTTCAAACCAAATG
>CEMH01204282.1:37844-51187 GCA_001179725.1 Macrocystidia cucumis | reverse complement strand
GTCGGATCGACGACCATATCAGATTTGATCCCGGATGCATCAGTCCGATCGTTCATTTAGAAGGCACCAACGGAGTCCAAATTTACTATGATCGAGAGCGCCGATGTCAACGGGGGGAAGCCGGTCAACCAGTCTGCCGAGAAATCAAAATAATGCGTGTGAGGAACAGCGTTCATTCTGATCTGCGGGGCATTAAGCTCTACACAATGATCTGGCTCTGGATCGGTGAAGGCCATGGAAGGTATGAGTGGAATCCCGCCCACAATTTGGAAAATCGTCACCGGTATGACGAAAGCTTGTGAACGAGCAGAGACGCCCCACCCTGCACCACGAAAAGGATGATAAACCACTTTAGGAACAAGAGTATGCAACGGTCCCTGGTTTCTGATGAACTGTGCAGCACCAGGTGCTAGGAAGAGGACTTGTTGGCCCGAGCTTCGATAGTTGTCTCTCGTGTCGAAGTGGGCAGATTTAGATTTGCTTTGCAAGGTTCTCTCTAGATCCGGGATGGTTCTAGCGGTGTCACTCGAATGTCGAGATGCCTGGATACTTTGAAAGTCTGCTAAATGGGGTTTCTAACCCTGTCAAAGTGTCTGCACCCAAATTTCTAACGACCACAGCGGAGTAGGAAGGGCACAAAGAAAAGCCGGGATTCTAAGAAGAGCAATTTATGTAGCATCCCGGTTTGAACAGCTCGATGTTGGAGATTCATCCGTGATGGTCGTGTCTTTACCAATGATGTGTCCGACGTGACTCTCGAAATCCTTGGGATTGTTCTTGGCTTGGACCCAAGAGAACGGCTGAAAAGGAGATAGATCGACTTGAGAGGAAAAGGGGTCTGTCAAAAGCGTCGAGGTGATCATGTTGAATGTGGGGAAGAAGAAAGGTTACGAACACGTGAGACAGACCATCAGTTTTCCATCAATAAATTAATAGACACCCGGCAGGAGTCTATACCGGACGACGTCCCGCCAATCCTCCCACTGCTTTCCAAACTCCTTGCGAAGCATTTCATCTTCCTTCTGCATTCTCGCCTTCAGCCCAAAAAGCATCATAGTCGCAGCAGCAGCCACGGCTACAGTAACGATGCCCCTTTCCATTAACCCAGAACATTCAACCAACCACGAGCCGGAGGTGGGCAACGCATGACAGAGGATAAGACCTGCTACGACGAGTAGCGCGGCTGTGTAACTAGGATGTCGAATGATGGAATAAGGCCCGGAAGTGATGAGTTTATGGCCTGGGTGTATGGCCAATCGGAATGTGAAGAAATCGCCAAGGGTGGAGTAACATGCCTTCCGCAAGAGGGTTCCTGATAGGATGAGTATGATTCCAGATAAAAAGAGGGGTGAAAGACGAAGATTTGACGAGCAGCGGTATTTGGGAGACAGGTCAGGAGAGAAGGTTGGCTGAAGTATCACAATGATTTCTAGTATGGTCATGGCCCATACAGCGAACTGTTGGTGTGGAGGTTAGCCACCTTATGCGTCGAAACTTGAAAAACCCAGGTGTACAGACATGTGAAAGGTTGTGCCCACATACTTTGAGAATGGCTGGTGCCCAAGGTGCGACGACGACTTCATATCCTGTGGGCGTTGGGTGATGTTCTGAGTCGCCATCCGGGGATGATGATAGTCGCGGCGGTGTCATGGTCGTAAATACACCCCATGTTGATGAAAGTAATAAGGGTATTTTGGATAGTGGCATGCTGTGTGAGGTGTGGTGTATTCAATTCAATATTGTGTAAGTCGGAGAAAATAATGTTGGTAAAAATCCGCTCCCCGAGTCCGATTTGTCGCACAGCCGACGCACAGTTGCTCACAGCAATTCTGATAGTAAGATGGATGTCTGGGCAACCAGTTGGGTACCTGCCATGGAGAAAACATACTAATTGCTGAGCGTGCTGAGTACTCGCTCAATGGTCACGATTCGTGGAAGTTGCAACAATGGGGGACTCCGACCACAGTCCACGATAACCTTCAGTCTCATTGAAGCCCTCTCTCATCAACACGCTTCCTACGAGCTACCCGTTATACATTGTGACCGATTGGAAAGGTTTGCAAACTGTTGCCGTGTGTCAAGTGGTTCAGTGTGTTTTCCCTGGGGTCGACCTCGACTAGGGCGCTTGGACGTACGAGGGGTGGTTGTATTTTACGACCAAGTCCCGACAACCAGATGTTGACTGTTGATTCACTGGCAAGTCCCAAGTTTCCTCAATGTGCTTATTCTGACATTTTGTCCACAAAGAAGCCTCCGACCCGGTCCAAAAAACGATCATGTCCCTCCATTTTTCCAGACAACGTGTTATTGATCCATCAATCACGACGTGCAGGGTTCAAACGATAATGGTGCCGTTCCCTCTGATCCTGACTTCCACCTTCAGTTGTCCTGTTTCAAAAGCGGTCCGTTTACTTGAAGTTATTGCCGATGAATACTCGAAGCGGTGAAGTATTACACGACTAATAGCAGCTTCCGCGTCCTCAGCCCAAGATTGACCAGAAAACCATCCGTTCAGTTTTGAGGTAAGCGACCAATTTTTCCCGACAGTTCATACCTTCATTTCCCGGTGTAGCACCCCACCTTCGCTCAAACATGGACAAGAAGACCTTTAATTCTCTCGTTAAATTCTACAATGCAAATCGACCAAATTTACAGCTCATCGCAAATGGAATCAATGCCCTTAGGACTTCACGTGCGATGGACTTCGTTGAATCCCAGCTCGCTACTTTTCAAGCCAATGCAAACCTCATCCTAACTGGTCTCGACTTGCTTCAAACTTTATATTCGTTTCTACATCGTATGTTCTTTTGGTCTTTGACGATCCAAGAACCTCATGCTCTTTTACTCCTCATCAAGCCGTCACTTCTGCATTTAAGCTCTTTAACAGTTTAGACTTGACATTTCGGGAAACAAACAGAAAGGTCGTTGCTCTAGAACTCGTCATACAAAGCGTTCTCACCTCCCTTTTTGAGTACGTCAACTGATCTAGAGTACACACAGCAATTTGAACATTCATGCTCACATAGCCTACTGCCCCGTCCCATTTCATTTTAGACTCCGTCATGTCCCACCCCAAACACCACCAATGCAACCCACGGCTTCACCCAGCAGGCCAACTTTGGACGAAAGTATGCTTCCCATCATGGGCAAACTCGCCCTCGATATTCAGAAATGTGCTTTTGCTTGTGACGCGTACCTCAGGAAAGACCTCATCGGTACGTCTTCATCGCCGCCCCTTTCCCACAGCGGGTACTTGAACGCCGTGCTTACCCGCATTCTCAAAGCGAGAACGATGAAGGTTTCTCAATACGAAAATCACCTCGGTCAATATGCACTCCGACTTGAAGACGATCTCCACGCATTTCAAGAGGCGCTGAACCATTTTATCCCTGTTAAGGAGCGTAACTCCGTCGCCAACCCCAAGAATGAAGAGAGTCTGGAGTTTTCGGATGTCTTGAAGACGCTACACACATTAGAAGAACTTCAAATTGTGCAGATTCTGAGCGAGTATGAAGGATCTACATCATGGATTCATGATTTGCGCACGATTAAGAGGTTGGTGAAGTTGGGGCATATTCGGTGGCCTGGAATAGATGAAAGTTGGGGAGATGAGGGAGAACCTGAAGTTTCGGAACACCAGGATGGGGGGAAGTCAGAGGGGGGGAAGGTCGTGAGAGACGATATCTGCAATCGGAATCCTTCAAACCAAGATGCTTCGGGAGTACCAGATGAGGTTCTGGAAGTCGAGGGAGAAACCAACAATGCAATAGACGAGGATAGGCAGGACGAAGAAGATGTGGAAATGGCCATTCGGCGCTATTTAGCGGCGGAAGCTGCAGAAGACATCGAGGCAATGATGAAGACGAACCTCGCCTTGTATCGCTGGCGATTCGATCTCCCGCCTTTCAATGTCAGGCCTCCCTCCAAACTCAACAGCGGAAGTGTCCCAACTTTGTTTAGTGCCGTCCGCAGTGAGACTGGTCTGGTAAGCGCCAACTTCCGGGTAGGGCACAAATGCTGACATCAAATTCCACAGGAAATTTCGAACATATGGAAGCGCAAGGTGCGGAAACTTCCTCCTGAGCCCGTTACTTCATGTTGACCCTTTCCGTCCCTTGGCAGTGTTGGGAAGACTCAATCACGATCGAAGACTTTGTCTCTGGCGTCCGAGACTCGTACATCTCCAATTCAATTGATACTTCCGAGGAGGACAAATGGATCCTCAAATATCTAAATAAACCCAATGAGCAGGCCATATTAGAGGCGATCGGTGGAGATTTGGTCAGTAGGACGGTCGAGTTTACTCAGGTCGTGCAATTTGCGGAGTTGGTTCCCTTGAGGTGGACGTAAGTTGCCTCATTTCCGCAGGTATTACACATCGCTCATGACGTTCTCAAAGGCTTTTACAATGGATTGGATTCTGGGCAGCAGGTAGGCCTTTCATTCCAACGAATACGATGCACGAAGTCTGAAGATTGAAACGCCCGCAGGTTGGCATGTTAGTGTGACAGCGTATAAATCAAGGATCTACATCCTTCTGCGCAAGATGTACGGCGCGCTCCGCTGGGCCCTTCCTGCCAACCTTCAAATGCTCAGCGAGTTTCTTCAACGGTTCTTTCGGGTCGAGGTTTGGCTTCGATCGACTTGCGACGCTCCTCAAGAGGCGTGTGGGGATCGTCAGCTGCTGAACTTGGTGGAGAGGTACGAGAAAGAAGAGGAGGGTCGAATATCTGCGAACCTGGCAGCTGTGAATTTCGATTTGACACATGATGATTGGCTTGTGCATGTTACAGGCTCTGAAGAGATAACAAAGGCGAGTTCTTGCCCTTTGGTCTGGATCAGAAGCTGACCGATGGCTACCTCCAACTCCTCGTCGGGAATATATTACAGGTGCTCTACCCTTTGTGGTACATTCTCATCAGACGTCAGCTCCAAATCTTTGCCCTGGCATGTCGTCATGTCATTGATCCAAAAGAGCTATCACTTTACGAACGCAACATAACTATCCTGGTAGACATCATGGATGAACATACCAGACAACTCAAACGTACGTTCCGATCTCATCTCTCCCAACTTCTAAACTCCCTCTCATGACAACAACAAACCATTTGTTCCCAGTGTTTGTTTGGTTGATTCGCCCAGACATTGCAGAGTTTTTGCGTTCCGTGAACTTTGGAATGGTGCGTTGCCTCCCTCATCGCTCCTCGTGTCCTACACGAACACTATTAAAATTGGAAATAAACTGATTTTTCTTCTCTTTGTCTTCCTCCTCCACCGTCATCTCCCGACGCGATCAGTTCCGAATCGCCTTCGAAATCAGTTATTTCAAAAAAGACATACCTCTGAACAGCATCGCCGTGTGGACCTCAGAAGCTGAGGAATCTTACGCGGAGGCGGCCATCGACGTGCGTACGCTGGAAGCGCGACCGGAGAATGTGTTGGTGCATGACACAGTTGATTTTTTCAATACGGAAGTGTACGAGGATTTCGACGCAGAGTTGGATGTTGCGGGGTTGGCTGGTGCGGTGGGGGTGCCAGTGGGAGACGACGTGCATCCTATGGTGGGATCTTGGACAGGGCATTGCTATAGGGCCAAGAAGAGAAAACCGAAAGCGGAGGAGTCAAAAACCGGGGAAGCCTCTGGGAAAGTAGAACGTGAACGGAATGGCAGTGATGCGGAGAGTGGGACTGGAGGGGTTGTCAGAGATAGTAAAGGGAAGGGCAAAGAGATCGAGACTCAAGTGGTCGAGGTGCCGACGAAGATGCAGGTGGAGAAAGATGATGTTGAGCTGGTCTCTTTCGAAGGCCTTTTGGAATTCTTCATCGACGTTGTGGACGATGAACATCAGTGCGAGGGACACGGACAGACATATGCTGGCACCTTTGACATCGGTGGTGATGTGGAGGACGATCAAGATCTGAACCTGTCGTTCAACTTTGTTGATGGGTATGACGTGGCATGTTTTGGAAAAATCGACGTGGAGAACCAGATGATCAGTGGGACCTGGAGTGTAGACTCGTCGGCGTACGGGTCAGATACCGAGGAGGAACAGGAGGATGAGAGTGCGGCCAACTCTGAGGCGCCTCATCTTAGCGAGGAAGAGTCGAGGGAGGGGGGAGGGGCGGACTGGGAAGACGATGATGGGTCTCCGCTGGCGGCGCTCTTATATGGAGCTCTGGGCGAGATGGGATCTCGGGAAGAGGGTGGTGTTGTGGGAGCTGGCGAGGGAATATCCGCGGTTGGGGAGGTTGAAGAGGAGAGCGATGTCAACAATTCTGATTTCGATGCCCGGGAAGGAGACGAGCCCGTCGGCGTGCTAGTAGCAACGGAGATCGATTCTGTGGGGCAGGCATCAGCTTCGGTATTCAACAGGGCTGAAGATGCTCTCCCCTCAGCTGTAAACCAAGAGCTGGGAAGGCCAATTCTTGTCAGCGGCTTTGCACAACCAGTCTACAACCAAGCGTCCGGAGAAATTGAGGATGTGGAAGTTGGTGTTAGTGGTGTTTCGGCGTCGAGTGGAACTGGTGAAGAAGGGACAAGAGCAGAAGTCAGAGTCGAAGAAGGTGGGACACTAGAAGCTGGCGGGGGAGTGAGTGCGGAAGTAGATGAGGGCGTGGTCGCAGTTGCAGGGGATGTTGAGGTTGTGAACGACTTGGAAGCGGAGGCACAAGAGGGTTCGGAAGCAGGTGGTGAAGGGGTAGGTGAGCAGGACGGCGGAGATGCTAGCTCTTCCACATCGAGCTCATCGTCGAAGAGGGCGAGGGAGCGCAACAGAAAACTGAACACCTTCGTTTTCTTCCGAACACCACCGGCGCTACAAAGGTTTAGATACAGTCCGGAGGCACTCGTCGCAAACCCAGCGCGTGCTCGGTGGGCGTTCGCGTGCAACGCTATCCTCTACCAGGTTCAAAAACGACTTTGGTCGTGGAGTTACTTCAAAGCAAGAGGAACTGAGAGAAGGAGATTCATTCACCTTACGCAGCGGCCAGCCATACACGAGTGGCAGCCGTATACACGCCTCACAATCGATGAAAGAAAGGAGCTCCACAAACTGCGTCACGACCTTCTCCCTTCAGACGCGCGCTTCTACGAGGGACTTAAGGACTATGAAATTCAAAGGCAGATACTTCATGTGCAAGTAACTTCTTTCTTGGCCAAAGCCGTTTCGGTTATTAATACACATCTTGTTGCAGTGGTATCTCATGTCACGGTTGCGGACGCGGGATCATGGTCGTGCGATTCACTTGCATCACTTGCACAGACAAGACATTCACGAACTGCGTTAACTTCTGCTTGACGTGTCGAAAGGTCAAAGCGGTCAAATCGGAGTTTAGGCACAAGAACAGCCATACATTGATGAAGCTCAATTATATCCTGCAAGAACCAGATCACGCGTGGCTCATTTCTGAGGCAAGGAGACTGATTAAGCGGGTTAAAGAGATCTACCTCGACCGGAATGTGCGACCGGAACCAGGGGCGGATGATGGTGAAGACGGGACTGATGTTTCGAGGTCGCCATTGTGCTGTAGCTATTGTTGTAATGTCGTGTTTTATCCATTTCTGGTGTGCGTTGTTTGCCGTGAGTTTTATCATCATATCTTTTCGCTTTTAAAGAAAAACTAATGTGATTTTAGGTCCAGACACCCTCATTTGCCTTGATTGCGATGAACATCGCACGCACGATGGGCTCGTTCACAGCTCACTTCACCCTCGCCTTGTTGTTGACGACCTTCTTGACGATGCAGACGACGTGGGTGGCTCACAGAAAGGGGATGATAAGAACAGGGGTGATGGAGACGATGCGGATGTCACGGAGGAAGGGTTTTCTGACACACAGTCCATCGGAGGCTTTTTTGACTTACCTTTTGATTGAGGGCTACGCGAGTCCAACTCAGGCTTGAGTTTCCCCGTCATGTTGGGGAGTTCATTGCGCAAATACTGTATCTGGTCCTGTACGCCTCCTTGACCATGAATGAAATTGTCGTGGGAAGCCCCTTGTTAGTCTAGTCTCTCGTAGACAGTTCAGCATTCCTCTTGCGCTTCTTCTCTGTCTTGTCTCATAGTGGACCCATGTCATCCTCTCTTCTTACCTACTACTTATAATAGCTTAGTATAACCGGTAGTGGCAACACATCCGAGTCCGCTTGGCCAACTGAGGCGAATTCCGCGTATCGGGGTGTTCCGTTGGGTGTTTCTGGGGTAACTTCATGATTTGTGGGCATAGTCTCGTAAGGAAAGGACAAAGCAGTTGGTTCTGGAAGTATATATCCGACCCAGTGACTTTGACAAGTGTAGGTGAACTCAGGGCAGAATTTTTCGCTGGGGCTGACGTCGCCACAATGCATTGTGTAGTCCACATAGACTCACTATCATTCTCGTCCATTTAGGTGGTAGGTATTCACTTTGTTTTTGCCCTGCCATTGCTCACTTCCCCAAATGGAGTCGTTTACACAGCCGCCGGAATGATCAACGCGTCAGTTGACAACAATTGATGGCGTAACTTGCAGGGTTTAAATGGAGCTGAGCCAAGCCGGGCAGTGGCCAGCCACCCGCTCCCTTCTGTTCGTTTCCATTCAGCCAAAGGTCAACCTTCTCATCTTCCGTTTTGAACCGATGCTCACCCGTTGGAATGACTCAGGCTGAGGACAGCGCCCAGAAAAACACTCACGAGGGAGAACGCCGCGAGGTGAACCTGAGGTGAGCGGCTATTCACAACTCGTGTTCAGCCTATTATCGATCTTTATCTTGATCTTCCACTTAACTTTGCAGCCACACTCCAACATGGACCTGAACGCCTTAGCTGCATTCATCAGATCCTATGACATCAATCAACCCGATCTCCAAACCACTGCGATTGCCAAGAACGTTCCCTTGACATTGAATGACGACTTCTCATCCCAACTCGCCAGCTTTCAAGAGACCGCAAGCCTATTCATCGACGGTTTAGCCCTCCTTGAAAAGCGTCACCCATTCCTCCACCGTATGACCCCAAATCTCCTAACGATTTCCTCCATGCACTGAAGATCCCACTTTCCTAAGCCGTTTCGTCCACTTACAAGTTCATCAACACTTTAGATTTGATGTTTCGAGAGACGAACAAAAAAGTCTTCGTTCTAGAACTTATCATCCTCAGCGTTCTTCTCCCCCTTTTCGAGTGCGTCACCTCATAACTTCGTCCTAAAGGACTCAATGTCGATCTTCAATCATTTTGCATGTGGTCGTCCAGGCTTTACCATGTCCAACCCCTGCCTGAAAAATCTACCGATGGCGCCCCTACATTGGACGAAATCATGCTCCCAGTCCTGGGAAACCTTGCAATCGATATGCAAAAGTGTGCTTTCGCATGTGATGCATACTTGAAGAAGGATCTCATCGGTGCGTCCTCTGCTCCTATTTTAAGGCGTCACTTTGATACGGCCAACTGACTGGTTCACTCCCTTAATAGCGAGGGTCATGAAAGGCGCTGAATATGAAGAATACCTTGCCACTTTTGCCGTCCGACTCCACGAAGATCTACGAGCATTTCGAGAGGCCCTGGAACCCTACGTTATGGATTCGAACAAATCTTTGGATCCGATCAAAGGGCTTGGGGAGAAATCAATGGTTGTGGACATGTTGAGAAGTTTGCGTACTCCAGAGGAACTCGAGATCGCACAGATCTTGAGTGAGTATAAAGGAGAGAAGTTGTGGACGCTTGATATGCCTACCATCAAGAGGCTGGTGAAGAAGGGGTACATCCGGTTTCCCGGGGCAGACGACAGCTGGGCGGATGAGGAAGAGAAGATCGAGTCCGAAGGAGTCGGGATCACGGGAGAAACCAAGCCAGATGTCGAGAAGTTGGAGAAAGAGTTATCGTTGGAGGGGGAGATTACCACAGAAGGCGAGGCTGCGACCGAGGGCGAAACTAGTGAAACCCCCCAAAATGGCGTACTTTCCGCAGAAGTCACAATTCCTGACGGAGGGGCCCCTTCTCATGCGAACGAGGCTCTAGTAGGGGAACAAATACCTAACGGAGATGTCATCGTCAACGAGGCTGAGGTCGCCAACGAAAACGGGGATGATGGGACGCAAGAGGTGGCAAACGAGACAAATGACGCTGGGGCAGATATTGAAGGCGGAACGGAGGAAGAAGTTAACGAGACAGACGTGGGGAAAGCCATCAGTCGTTATCTGGAAGCCGAAGCTTCCGACGACGTTGATACAGTGATGAAGAGGAACCTAGGCCTTTTTCGATGGAGATACGATCTGCGTCTTATGCACATCCAGCCTCCAGCCGAGCTCGACAGTGACGGCCTTCCGACTCTGTTTTCTGGAGCGAAAGACGGGACTGGATCGGTAGGCGATGCGCCCTGTCATGTCATTTGAACGCTGACGCCCGGCTTCACCAGGAAATGTCGAATATCTGGAGAAACATGGTAAGAGAGTGATAGTTTGCATTCTTTTCTTGCTCTTCCCAGTCGCTGATTCTTGTCAGGGTTGGGAAGACTCCGTTAACATCGAGCAGCTTGTCTCAGGACTCAGAGATTTCTACACATCCAAAACAACCGACATTTCCCAGGGCGACAAATGGATCATTAAGTATCTGAACAGCGCCAATCAACAGCCACTTCTAGAAGCAATCGGTGGGGATCTGGTTACAAACATCATCCAGCTTGACCAAGCAGTGAAGTTCGCGGAATTGGTGCCTTCTGGCTGGACGTAAGTTATTCGATCATGTCGTGCCCCTCACATAGACTGATGGTTTCAGGCTTCTACAATGGATTGGTTTATGGGCTGCAGGTAATTCGAAGAAATGACCTCAACATCGATGGTTCTGAAAGTGCTTGCAGGTTGGCATGTCAGTGTCACAGCATATAGAGCGAAAATATACATCCTGCTGCGCAAGATGTACACCTCAGTCCGATACGTCCTACCTCACAATATTCGAATGCTCGACCGATTTCTTCAGAACTTTTTCCGAGTAGAAGTATGGCTTCGATCAACTCGGGAAGCCCCTCCCGAAGCACGTGCAGATCGCGATCTTCAAAAATTGATCGAGAGGTATGAGAAGGACGAAGAAAAGCGGATCTTTGCCAATTTGGACGCATTAAATTTCGATGTGGCGAACGACGACTGGGTCCCACTCATCACCGGCTCTGCTGCCATAGAAAAGGCACGTCACACGACCGCTATGCCTCCCTTGACTCACTCCCTAAGCGTTGCCTCAATTTGATCCTGATCGCTAATGTGATGGTGAATTAGGCGGTCTACCCACTCTGGTATGTTTTGCTCAGGCGTCAGCTGCAAATCATCGCACTCGCGTGTCGCCACATCATCGAGCCAGAGGAATATTCTTCGCATGAGCGCAGCATCAGCTACGTCGTCGCTGCCATGGATAACCGTACCAGAGAGCTCCAATGTGCGTTGTCATCCTTCCTTGTATATACTGGACCTTATCTCCCTTTAGCGCTCGTATGGTTGACCAATCCAAGCGTGGAAGAGTCTGTCGGTGCTGTCGCTTTCGGCATGGTGCGTAGTCAGATACTTTTGATCCTTGGGATTGTTGCTGAATCATATTGTCATTGCCACTGTTTCCAGTACCGGATCGCCCTTGAAATCGATTTTTACCAAAAGGACGTTACTCTGAATTCCGTCGCGTTTTGGACGTCAGAGGCGGAGGATTCGTACGCAGAGGCCGCGATTGATGTGCGCAAGTTAGAAGCTACAGAAGACGTCTTGTCGTATGACACGGTCGATTTCTTTGATACGGAGGTGTTTAACGACTTTGGTGCGGAGGTGGAGTATGCGACGAAGGAACCACCAGAGGATGTGCACGCTGTGATGGGATCTTGGACGGGTCATTGCTACAGGGTCAAGAAGAGAAAGGTGAAAGTGGACGTGGAGGTGGGAGCGAACGGGGTTGAACTAGTTGATGGGGTGTTGGGAGGAGGCAATGGAGATGTGGTGAGCGAGGACAGAAAGGGCAAGGGGAAGGAGAAAGAGGTAGTGCCGGAGGTTGAGGCGCCCAAGAAAACGCAGGTAGAGAAGGAAGACGTCGAGCTGGTCTCTTTTGAAGGACTCATGCAGTTTTCGATCGACTACATGGACGATTACGCCGAAAGTGAAGGGCGGGGCCACTCGTATGCTGGAATCTTTGGTGTCAGCGGTTCCTTGGGCGATGATCAAGACGTTAACTTGACATTCACTTTCGACGATGGCTATAGCGTCAAGTGTCACGGAAAGTTTGACTCTGAGAGGCAGCTGATTACTGGGAGATGGAGCTTGCCTTCGTCAGAATATGGGTCAGATACGGAGCCGGAAGTGGAAGACACCGGATCGGACGCAGACACAGAGGCAGAAGATGAAGAGGTTAATGCGGAAGGTGGTGAGGAGGCAGAGGCAGAGGCAGAGGCGGACGAATCGTCATCATCATCATCATCCTCAGAAGATGAAGAGCCGCAGTGGGAGGGTGACTCTGAATCAGCCATTGCAGCACTTTTCGATATGGATGAAGGGGGTGCACAAGCAGGAGGAGGAGAAGCTGGAGAAGTTGGAGAAGCAGACGTCGCGGCGCAAGCGGGGGTTGAAGAAGTCGGCGAAATGCTGGACGGGAACCTTGCAGTGCCAACAAATGAAGGTGAAAGCGAGGGTGCGGCGGCGACGGCGAGTGACAACGCTGAAATCGGTATCAACTCTGGAGGCGGGAGTGAAGGTGCTCAGGTCCAGGACGCAAACGGTGCCGAGGCGTCGGGAGAGGCTTCAACGTCGACCCCCAGTCACATCGAGGGAACAAACATGTCAGTCGAGGATCAAGCAGGAGAAGCGTCGTCGCATGACGAGATGGCGGCCATAATTCTTACCGCTACCGATACTGAAGCAGTGGAGGCTACAATTATCTCGTCATCCAGTGCCGAAGCCAGCACCGCCGTTTCCCCTCAGCAGGAGGTCGCGATGTCTTCTCAAGCCGCCCTCGAGACACTAATCGCCACCTTGCCTGCGATCGCTGCCATCGGATCAGAAATGACTGAGCTTCCTGCCACAGCTCACCTTGCGATGGCCGCTGACGTCACCGTTTTGGGAGATGTTGTTGGGCTTGAAGCAGACGAGGGCCAAGCGACTGTAACAGGGCCACCGGGGGGCGAAGTGGAGACAGAAGAAGGCCCTCATGCGGATGCAGAGGCAAATGGGGAGGAAGCCCAGCCAGGTACTCATTTAGGGCTGGAAGTGGGCGTGGAAGTGGAAGCAGCAGCAGAAGGGGAAGCGGCAGAAGGTGAAGTGGTAGGAGGTGAAGTGGCAGTAGAAGGAGGAGCGGCAGGAGGTGAAGTGGCAGTAGAAGGTGAAGTGGCAGGAGGTGAAGTGGCAG
>CEMH01204282.1:12703-27496 GCA_001179725.1 Macrocystidia cucumis | reverse complement strand
GGGGAGAGAGATAAAACGCAATAACACACATGAATATCGTTGTCCAACGCGCCAACATACAAGCTCCCGCCATCTGCGCTCCAACACACCGCCGTCGCTGGGCATTTTACGTCAATTACACCCACAGGTGTCTTTCCGATTCCATCATCAGTGCCTTCCCACACTTTCACTGTCCCATCGTCCGAAGCTGTCGCCAACAATTCCATCCCAGGCGGTCCAGCGACCGTTCTGTCCAAAGCGTTGATCACCTCCGTGTGCCCCCTTATTTTCCGAACACGCTGCCCAGTGGTTGTGTCGGTTGTGGTAAGTGTATGGTCTGCAGACACGGTGTAAATGTGGGGGGAAATCAGAGACCATTGTAGGTCGAGGAGGGGTGCTTTCGAGATGTTGGAAAGGAGAGCGGTATTTGTGTTGGGTGGATAAGTCCGCCATAGTGCTATACTCAGTTCGAGCCCGTAAGCAAAGTATTAGAATACTCAAATGGAAGCGAGAGAGGCGTACAGATGGCTCTGTCTGAAGAACACGCAGCAATGTTTTGGCCGGAGGGGTCAAATCGACAGCTCAAGATTTCTCCCTATAGTTTTGAGGGTTAAAACCGGCAGGAATAACAGTTCACGTTTAATAGAAAGTAAACTTACCGAGTGCGCGCCTGCGAGGCTCACAATGGGAGCTTCAAGGTGGCTCGTACGCGTGATCGAGCGTATCAAAGATTTGTTCGCGTTTTGTCCTACCGAAGAGATCGCGAGTTGTTGGGTCTGTGGGCCATCTTCAAGTCCTTTCGCCCTTTTCGTGAGAGCTCCAGGTTGAGGATTGGTAGCTTGAGGCGAGGATGACCGTTTCGACATGGCCCTCAATTCTTCGCAACGGTTTCCAAACCACAGTGACGATGTGTAGCATACAGAAGCTGTTGGTCAACAGACCATCACACACTTTGGCAAACAGACCATAACACTTTGCACAACTATAACTTCTCAACACCGTTCACCATCATTGAAATATTGAAATATTGACAAGCGTCATGACAACTTGGAAGGATGGATCAACTAGCACCGCGTCTCCGACCTCGATGCGACGTGCTGTTTTGACTCCAAAGCCGAATATCCTATGCTGCCCGTGAAACTTTACTTGAGCTGTTGGCCATTTGTACCCAATGAGGGGGATGTGTTATCATGGTTATAATCCCCCGCGGGTTCAGGAATCTACAGCCTTTCGGTTTTTGTATCCCGGCAGAGGTATCAAATCCTCGATCGCCATCAGTCTCTCTTTCTTCGTTTGGACTCCTCATCGCGGTTCAAGAAGCATGTCGGAGACGGTTACTTCTGGCCATGTCAGAGGGTTTGTTTCCAAACTTTGTCCACATTTTCGCAGCCTCCAAGTCACAAGGACACGAAGATTGATCCGGATGATGCGCGTATTGACGAGGCGTCATAGTTGGGTGGACTGCGCCTTGAAATTCGTTGAACGACGATTTGGGGGACTTGCTTCGATCTCCTTGGTACAAACTTCTCGACGGTTCGCCGTGGATGTCTGCATAGCTCCGGTATACTGCTCTATTGGTCAATGTTGCGGTCTGCTGGACCCTCACAATGCGCTGTGGTCACCGTCCCCGTACAGCGTTTACGGTCCGGCTGGTCTTCCCCATCCAAACCGTTACGCAGTGTTCGTGTCATAACCGAACACGTTTCTTAGATCCGAGTTCGTCCCGAAACTGGAACACTTGCAGCTCCATTTGTGTCGGTCAAAGAAGATTCCAAACCCGAATTTCTTGATCATTTCTGAATCTATCGTTCCGAAATGATGCCAGACTTGCTATATACGCATAACTTACCAATTATTAGATTCAGCTGGGCGGTGATGGAAAAAATCCGGGCAACATCGCAATCCGGCCAAAATCGCCGCTGCAAACGCCTTGCTCAATGGACACGACCCCTGTGCCCAACAAACTGCTGCAGAACGCATGGCTGAGATCGCAACCGATTTGCAAAGTTTCCCGCTAGTCAGGCTCACCCAGATCTATTTTCAACAACCTCTGAACTCTGTACGTATCCCTCACTTGCACTTGGTTTCATTCATGATGTTGACGAGCTGCTCTTATCACACCTTCCTTCAGCCCGAAAATCTCATGACGCCTTACTGCCCTAATGAAGTCAGGCACCAGATTTGCGTGGCCTCTACCACTGCCAATGGCAAGACGCCAAAGGCCCCGAGGTTAACCTCCCCCCCCTTCATTACTCAAATCATTCCCCCTGGTTCGTGTGTGGACCATGCCGATGGAGGTATCCCCTCTGGTCAACAGCTTCTTGCACTTCTGTACGTCTACTAACCAATCCTCCATTTTGTTGTCATGAAAAACTAACATCATGGTTTGCTAGCGGCGGGAAAGACGAAGTCCTTAAAGGCAAACCAGGCCCAAACCCGCCTCAGTGCCCCTCCGTAAACGACGACGACGACGACGACGACGAGGGCGAATGGGAAGAAGAGTAGTTTCAGCGATTCCGACGCTATGCAGTGATGGCAAGGTGGACAATCTTTATTGAATGCTAGTCTTTCTTAGGGCGCATGTTGTCGTTATCTATTTTATATTTGGACGTTACTTTGCCATTTTTCTATCAACTCAGCGAGTGAAGTTCGGCAGACGTTTCCGCACAGACAGACGAAGGTGATTGAGCGGTCCGTGAAGGGGAAAAGCTTGCCGGAAGCTGGAAACAAGTCTCGTGGCTGTGGGTTTACCCTCGGGCCTCATGGTGGCTCGACAGCTGTGTCCGCGGCGTTGAGTGGCCGGCTTAACATGGAACCCCAACCGGTCAACAAGGGGACAAGGAATGAAACGTACCCGTGGTATTCAAAGCCAGTCTACCCTCAAGAAGAGTAGGTTGAGTGGCCCTGGTGTCCAGAAAGTTGAAGCTAAACAGCCTTCCGTTTCAGGCCCTAGCTGTGTGTCCAAAAAGTCTGGTGGAGGGAGTGGCCCCGTTTTCTGGAAAGTTTTACAGGACGATGAACTCTGAGGTGCGTAACTTTGCTGGATAGTCTTGAGCTTAGTTGACCCAGGAGTCATGGTACTCCTAGTGGGCTCAAGTGCGTCAAAGCTCAGATGTTCAACGATATCATCGTCATCGTTTCATTCGCTCTTCTGCTAGATTATTGGGACAAACCCAAAAGCTAGATAGAGTCTTCATTGAACGTGACTCGAGCGGTTTTTGCAGAAACGAAACGAGGGACCCAGGCGGTGTCGAGGCTGTCAAGATGGATGGGACGCAGACGGAAATGGTGGGGGTTGCTTGAATGGTAAACGACGCATAATCAGCCCAGGGGTCGCTGGGTTTTGAGCAGCAACCCAAAAGAGAGGCGATTATGTTATTCGTTTGCAATGCCGTTGATTTTTTCCATCCCGACTGAAAGCCTTAATATTCGGACAAGAGATTCGAGCCAGGAAGGTTTGCGAGTTTTCCGACAACTGCGGCCTGTGAATTGACAGTCCGTCTAAAGGACAAGCTCAAGGACGGATGAGGCGAGCGGCGGAGTTCGCAGGAATGGAAAAAGGCTTGGCCATACGTGCCACTGCTTTAAAAGGGGTACTCAACAGTAATCATACCGATGATGCAACCAATGAATCAAGAAATCAAGTCAGGATGTCAAAGAGCACTATTTAGGAAAATATTATTTGGCGACCAACATATGGGAGGTCTGCTGATCATGATGTTAGGGGGGGGGGGATCGCTGTAACACAGTGATGTTGTGTTCTTGGAATGTGTAAACCGGGGTTGGATGGTCGGGCCCACAAGACACTTGCATGTTGGTCTCTCACCACATGTGTTGAACCCGATTCCTTTTGTCACCCAACCCAAACTTGACAACTGATGAAATCTGATGGCCAACCGACGATTATCTATCCATAGAAATCCCCTTTTCATGTCGTTATTGGCCAGAACAAGAGCCAATCCATCAGATGTTGTCCTTCTGGCCATGATCCTCCCTCAAAATTTGAATTGACTGTCTAACTTGAAATTTCTCTGCAAATTCCTCTGTTGCTTGCGAGCGTGCGAATTCCATCATTCACGTCTCAGCTGGGTACGTATCATCCATGCTGGCTGTGCGACTGGCTCCTCCGTTCGTAGCCTGTGGCTATCGTTTCATTATGAAATTCAGGGATTTTCGAACGCAGCCTGCGCCAAGATCACCCCTTTGCAACCATGTTGGCGGTGTTAACTCACCTGACTCTCACAACGCTCTGAGATCCCCGTGAAAAAGTTCGCGAACCCGGTCAGTGTTCGCCGTTACAATTGTCAACCGGCCGATAACCTCGAGGGCTTGGTCACTGCCTTTTGTGGAGCCACTCAAATCTCTGGGTCGTCGTCTAAAAATGGCGTTGAACATTTGACCCTGCCTTGAATCCGAAAACCATAAAAGCGAGGTCGACCTTGCTAACTTTTCCTCACTTATCTTCTATTGCTTTTCTTCTCCCACTCTTGTTTTCCACAAGAAAATCTTGAAATTTATTCTTCTCAAAACCTATTTTCTTACTTTTATTCACAACATGTTCAAAACCAGCACTCTTCTCTTCTTCACTTTCGTCGCCGTTGTTTCGGCTGTTCCGTTGCAAAGACGCGTCGCTCAGAACACTATCGCAGCCGTCAAACCATGGGAAGCAGCCTGTGTATGTTCAACCGTTCTTTTTCATGTGCACTGAAAATGACTGCCGATGATTAGATCGCAAATGGCGGCGATGGAAACACCCCAGGTCAAGTCTGCAACAGTCTCGCAGTGGCCGCCGCCGGGGCCCTGCTCGCTCAGACCAGCAACTGTGCTCAACAAGATGCCGCAGAAAAGATGATGAAGCTTTCAAAGGCACTTGGGAACGAGGACATGGTCAAGCTCGTCCAGGTCTATGCCCAACAACCCAAGAACTCTGTACGTTGCTCATTTGAACCCGCCCATTATTCACGAGACTGACGAGAACCCCATCCTCTGTATCGGTTTTTCTTCCAGCCCGAGAATGTTTTCATGCCGTACTGCGACAAGCTTTCCGAGTTTGAGGAACTGCAAGGCTTGTATCCCTGCCAATGGGGGGGAGCCCGTCCCGTAGCCAACATGACTCTCCCTGCTGGGGTTAGCGAAATCAATCCCCTTGGTTCCTGCCCTTCCCATTCCGAAGGACCCGTTCCTCCTGGTGCCCAGCTTCTGGATATCATGTATGTAGATCGCCTCATCCTCCGGATCTCCTTCCCCCCTATTCCTTTCTTTTTTGTTTCCTTTTGTTTTGCTTTTTTAGACAACTAACATGCATGTTTCGTCCTAGATCTACTCAGCCGAAAACTCCGGAAGGGACGCCTAAAGGCGCCGCACCAAGCCCAGGTTCAAAATCGCCCCAGTGCCCCGTCGTTGACCCCGAGGAAGGGGACGGCACCGATACAGAGGGTGACGGTGTCGAGGGCGATGGCGAAGATACGGAGGGAGAAGGTGATGATACTACAGATCAAAACCCGGGAGAGGACGAGGATACGGAGCAAACCGAGGGATCTGACGAGCTGACCCAGGCAAAAAGGTTCTTTCGTCGCCGTGCGGTGATGAGGAGGTAGAAGATGTTTTTGAGTGCTTTCATTTCTCAGCGTAGAGGGCGTTATTATTGTTTCTTTTTGACTTTTACATTTGGACGTTGCTTCTCGGTTTCATGGATGTCAGCGTGATTAAGCGAAGGACTCATCGATCGAGTGATCATGCGGTTTGAAATCAAAAGCGACGTCGTAACCCTGATTGTCATGACTCGCCAAACGTAGCGTCAGCGTTGGGGGTTCCAAAAATATTGGGGTTATAGCAGATTGATCGAAGCATGCACGAGTTCTAAACAAATCCAGAGAGAGGCAGACATGGACGTCAATACTACGTGCATGTTTGGGTGTCCCAACCTGAGCACTGGTTACAGTGGGGAACCACTTAAGATCAGGAAAACCTTCTAGTCGAAAGGCTTTCTACGACCTTCTGGGAGTTAATTCTCGAAGTGACCCCAAAGTTCTGTCCATGGTATTGAGTTTCCACTATATCGACAAACCACCGCCGCCCCAGGCTGCCATCTGAGCTCCTATCCGCCCTAACGTCAAACTCGAATTGCTCCTTTACCGTCAACCGATCAACAAGTGTCGTCCATGGAAGGACATGGTCAATGGATATCTTCGAAGGACACGCGGATTGTGTTGGAAGCCACTCAAGTATGGTGGAAGCCACATCGTCCGACCGATATTTTAAAAGCTTGACGACAACGGTGGATCGCAATCCAGGTGCTGATTTGAGATAAGGGAGCAACTCGATCTGCAGGAGAACATTCCGAGATATGTCGGTATCGCCGAACTGTACAGCCCGGAGGAACAATTGGGACTCACCATACGAAAAGAGAATGGAGCGAATATCTTGACATGCAAGAGACTAGAGCAGGATTGTAAGACAGCGCCGATCTGCTGCACGGCTTCTCGTTCCGGCCCCAGCTGCACGCTCAAAGAACTTAAGCAAGGGAGTAATCTGAGCTTCTCGCACGTTTGCGGTACGATGGATGTACGGCATGCGTAAGTGTCGTGACTGATGTCGAGGTCAGTCAAACCCGGGAACAACGGCATTCCTGGTGGGCTCGAATGCGTCCAGGCTCGGGTGGTCAACGATTCCAAAGGTGGTATTCTCTTTCCTGATAAGTCGTTGGGGTGGATCCAAAATCCATACTGGGTTTTAATCGAACGTAGTTCGGGATGTTCTTGCAGAAATGTGATGAAGGACCTCGTGTTGTCGAGTCGATCAAGGGAGATGGAACGAAGGTGTGGCCAGTGGCCCTGCTTCAACAGCTCGGTCCCGGAAGATAATGTCCCCACCACTTCAAGATCGCGGAGTGTGGGGCAGCGCCTCAAAAGCATCTCTTCAAGCTTGAGCGAGTCCAAGACTAGCGACTAAATGGGCAACGTGTGTGAACGGTGAAGGTTGATGACTTACATGCATACGACTCGTTTATGACAAGCGAAAACTTCGACAGATTCGAGAAAGAAAACAGCTGGCGGAGCTTACAATTAGTCAACCAGACGCCCACCAAGAATAACCTGACAAACATTGGGAACGCGCAAGGGGTTGGGCGCACTCTTGGGTTTATGGAATTTTACGGAGAGCTCCTGGAGCTCTGGACATCTGGAAACGATTAGGTGAAAAGGCCAATCAAAAATAAAGGCCACCATACATACCCCAAGCGTAACATCGCCCACATGCCATCTTGGGGCATGGTCATTCCATCCCAGCTGAACGTCCTCAAGTTGGGCAAGAGACCACGAGCCGCGAGTGTTTGCAAGTTTTCGCATGCCTGCAGCTCAATATGACGAGTTTTCCGACGCCCGGTGACTTTGCAGTTCGTCCAAAGGCTAAGCTTAATGACAAATGGGGCGAACTGTGGGGACTGAAGGAAGAAAGAGAGAATTTCCCGACAGTCTTCTGCACTGCGGAGGTGTACGGATCGATAGACCAAAGGTAATAGCGCTTCGTGAGTGCGTTTGCACTACACACCGGGTCAGACGGCCATGCAAACTGGGGCATCGAGGATTGACGTACTGATGAAGCAAAGGAGATCAAAGAACGTTTTGACGGCAAGTGCCCCGCTATCTCCAGAATGATATCGTCTGGCAGAGTAGAGACGACGTTGAGAGTTCTGGTAATCGCTTTTGAGTGGGATTGAGGCACGAATCTCCGGAGCATCTGGTTATTTTCTAGGTATTGCAAAGGCGCCGGCCTGTGATGGGTGGTGGTAGGTGGTGGTGGGTGAATACGCTTGGCAACTTGTTCCCTTTCCTTGCTGTTGCTTAGCCGAGAATGAAAAGCACAGCCGCATCAAAGCTGCACGACACAACTTTGGCATACATTCTCTAAGTACAATACACATGATTTGAGAAGTGTAGTTGTTCTTTCGTGGTTTCATGTCGACATTCAACTACAAAAAGCGACCGGAATTGCTACAGTTTGCGACCAAGATTTCGTTTTCACCGATGTACGATGTTCACGACCGAAATAGAGTGTGCGCTCCGTGTCAACTAACCAGCGCACCTTCTCGGCGTCGCCAGAGATAGTAATATACAGCTTCTCTTTCACATATAATCGCTCGGGCCGTATTTTCCACGCGTCGGTGTGGTTGACGATGAACCTCCTCGGACTCACAGAATG
Organism: Macrocystidia cucumis; assembly: GCA_001179725.1. NCBI lineage: Eukaryota > Fungi > Basidiomycota > Agaricomycetes > Agaricales > Macrocystidiaceae > Macrocystidia > Macrocystidia cucumis. The sequence continues at coordinate 19,318 of CEMH01204282.1, read as the reverse complement.
GCTTGATAGCCACTTCGTCAACTCCGCTACGACGATCATCCCCGGACGAAGTGTTGATGCCTTGTTCACAATAACAGATTCGAGCTGAGGCATATTGTTCAAGCAAGACAAAAGCTTTGTCTAAAGGGAAGGCAGAAATTACCGTCCGTTGTGGTTGTCCTAGAGAAAACGCGCTCACCAGACGGAAGGAGCACGGAGAGAGCACGGCAAGGTGTAAAATATTTGGACACCCCTCCAGGATCTCCTTCATCGCAAATATGTCTCGACGCCTTCTTCCCACCTGCATGCTGAAAGAAACAAGATGAGGAAGAGCGAGAAGGCGTTCGCGAGTCCTTGCAGCTACCCGTGGGATGCACGAGTAAGGATCGTGGCTGATATCCAACGTCGTCAAATTAGGGAAGAACAAAGTGGAGATTACGGGACTCAGATGAGTCCACCCTCGAGTGGATAGGGACGTTATCGGGGGAATGTTTCCCTGTGGTGAGGTGGCGGGATCGAGCCAAATTGTGTATTTGGTTTCGATACTGCGCAAGTTAGGATGAGCGATCACAAACTGGACGAATTTATCCTGCGAAACCCTGATAAGGGAGATAAACCGAAGGCGTGGCCAATGAGCGTTTTCCAGGAGATCTTCTTCCCATGGTATGGTCCCGACTAGTTCAAGGTTCATAAGATTCGGGCAGCGATAGAGCATGCTTTTGAGCTTTTCGAAGTCAAAAGCTAGAAGAAAGTTGATTACGATGATACCAATGGGGGAAAGATCGAAGCGAACCATGGTATGAGTTGCCTTTCCGCTGGACGAAAGAGAAACTCTCCAGATCAGAAAAAGAAAACAGCTGGAACGGCGGATAAGTCACCTAGTAGACGTTTTAGAAGAACGGAGCGCTTACATTAGGACCATAGGAGCGGTGTGCTTGGCCTTGGAGGTTTTCATACCTTAGCGTGAAGTGACGTATGCGGGGACATCTTGGATTAAAACTTGAGCCAAAAAAAACGAGAAATAGCTATATGGAGGACATACCCGGATCTGATCGTTGCCCACAAAGCATCTGGTGGGATCACCACTCCGTCCCATACAAACGTTGTGAGGTTGACGAGGAGACCACGCGACGCAAGGGATTGTATGTCGTTGCACAGTTGGTATTCCGTCTTCAACGCTTTCCTGCGAGGGGAAGAAAGGCTCGTGCCAAGGGAGAGTTTATTGACCAGAAGAGCGACACGTGGAGAACGAAGGAGGAAGGCAAGGACATTCTGGCAGTGCTTGGTGTTTCGAGGTTGAACATTTTCGTAAAGAAGCGGAAGCAAGACGCGATGGGCTCGCTTGCACTACATTGACAAAACCACAGGTGTCAGCAATCACCGTACATAGTCTGACACAAGGAAAGATCGTACCAATATCATCAAAGATGTTAGCGAGTACGTTGACTCCACTTGCCTTCCAATTTCGACGAGCAAATCATCTGGTAGATACAGGCCATTAATTCGCGGGGACTTTGACTTCAACTCGAGCCTTAGTATCTTCCGAAGCATCTTGAAGGTCACTGGGATTTCGGGAAGAAAGAAGACATTAAGGGTAAAACTTTATATTGGCGCCCATGGCTGTGTCCGTGAAGGCAAATACGAACATTACCAAGATGTGCCTGTCATGGTTGTGGCGTTCACTCGAATACCAATTGTCACAACGCGAACCAAAGTACCAGAGTCATGACGACAGCGAACAAGTGCTTGATTGCTGTAGGTAGGTAGGTAGGTACTACTAGGTGGCGGCGGTTCTTTGTTTAAACTCAGTTTGTATTATGTCTTCTTTCTCCCAGGTTCAGCTATCTTACTGTCCAATCGCCGCTCAAGGGGGGTCGTGAACCGCAAATCCCAAGATCGGCCAAATTCGTACGGACTGGCATCCAAGCCGCAGTTTGACGTGACTAGCGCTACACAATGTCCCCCTTGACCCCTGAGTTATCTTAGACGCTCGTTAGGATGGCATAGTGTGGACCAGGAGAACTTTTCAGTACTTGAATGAACAGCTCTGGCGTCGTTCCTCTCCGAACGAAAATACGATGTCCTATTGCCAAGGTTCGTCTTCTGTACTATACGTTCTCGAAAGCTGCAACTGTGGGTTCTTCCGGATTGGCACAACCCGTGACCACGACGTCGTTGAAACGCGCGTGCTTTGTTTACCTCCGAAATAACCTGTCCGAGTCGCGCCAACCAACCAGCATGCCCCCTTGTCGTCCGCCGAGATGGAAAACTCAAGCTTCTCTTTCACATGAAGCTTGTCTGGCGATGGCTGCCTCCATACGTTGGTGTGCTTAACGACGAACTTCGTTGGACTGGTAGACCGACCAGATAGCCATTTGAGCATTCCTCTGACGACAGCGTAGCCCCGCCGGAATGTTGAAGGCTTGTTCACTATGACTGATTCCAACTGAGACGCGTCGATTAGACAAGACAGGAACGCGGACTATAGATCGTATCATCAGTGGTCGTCACATCTCAGGGAAGGTTGAGCAATTACCAAACGGAAGGACCGCGGAGAGAACACAGTCAGGTGTAAGAGTTTCGGACAAGCAGTAAGGATATTTTTGATGGCCAAGACATCCCCACGTCTCCGCCCAGTTTGCACGCTCAAAGAAACTAAGAAATGGAGCTCTCGAAGCTTCTTCATCGTCCGCTTTGCTCCTTTCGGCGTACAGGAGTAATCATCATAGCTGATATCCAGCGTGGTCAGGTTCAAGAAGAACGGGGGCGAAGTTATGGGGCCCGAGAAAGCCCATCCTATGACCGACAATGATTCGATCAGCGGGAGATGGGCCAGCGGAGAGGCGGTCGGGTTGAGCCAAATCCCGGAATGAAACTTGAGATGACGCAAGATGGGGTGCGCCTCCAAAAAAGCCACAAACCTATCTTGATGTGTGAGGTCGACGAACAGAGAGATGGATCGAAGACGAGGCCATCGGGCGCCCTCTAAAAAGTCCTCGGTATTTGGTAGGGCCTTGATCAACTCGAGTTCCAGAAGGTTTGGGCAACGGAAGTGGAGCATTTCATGCAATTGGTCAAGAAACAAAGCTGCAAAAACGCAGGTTTAATCATGTCAACTAGGGAAGGGGGAAGGAATGAAACGAACACTCATAGCGGTGGCCTTTTCGCTGAACCAAAGAAAAGACTTCCAAGTCAGAAAAAGAGAACAGCTATGAGAAAGATCGGTGATCATGCATTTTGGAAGGGGGTCTTTCCTCACGTTAGAACCATGAGATCGGTTTGGCTGGGACATAATGTCATTATATCGCAGCGCGAGGTGGCGTATCCGGGGACATCTGAATGAAAAAATTCTTCAAGCACTAGGACGTTGAGCACGATCGGAAGCAATGATAACATACCCGTCTCGTAGTCTGGCCCACATAGTATCCGGAGGGATGTATACACCATCCCACACAAACTTCTGGAGATTGACGAGGAGATCACACGACACCAGGAGTTCGATGTCTCGACATATCCGCTCTTCCGCTTCTCGTGCTCTCGCAGAATTGACAAAGGAGTTTGTGCAAAAGGAAAATTCGTTAATTTGAAGGGCGACGGGAGGAAAACGAATGAGGAAGACAAGAACGGTTTGGCAATGCTTGTAGTTTCGAAGTTGAACACGTCGATAAAGCAGCGGAAGCAAGAGACGATGGGCCCGCTTGCACTACAATTTGACAATCCACAACACGTCAGGAGTCGGAAGGCGAAACATAGGAAAGGCAGACTGCGTACCAATGTCATCAACGAGGCTATTAAATACGTGGACTCTATCTGCTTCCCGATTTCCTGTATTAAATCATCAGGTAGACAAATCCCTTCGCCACGCCGTGAACTGTTCTTGAAACCAATGGACGCGAGCTTTCGAAGCATCTCTCAGATCCCCCCGAGTCGTGGTTTTCAGGAGAGTGGGAGGAAGAACCATAATCGGCGCTGTATTTTGTTCCTGAGGCCGGGCTGTGTTGGTGACGAAAACTCGAAAAGTAAAAAAGAACATCAACAGCTGACATTGTCATGCTGTAGAGGCCAGCTACTTTACAATGCGGCTTCGAAAGATGGAAGGTAAAGTTTAAGGTGGCTAAGATGGCCAAGCCTGTGAGTGAGGCCTTGAGGTATGTACTGGCCCGACCACGGCGTCCGGCCTGATCCGAGAAACGCGGATGCCCCTCTTTTACCCCTTCCCTGGACTTCAAATGTCCATAGGAAGATTGTTCATCAACTACCACTCAAGCGCCCATAGAAATCCAAGATGTCAGAGATATGAAGCTCGGAAAGGCTTGAGTGAACAGTTGTTAGAGTAGTACACCCGCACAACAATTCATACCCTACTGCTTCCGTCTTTGACCAACTTACACCCTCAAGGAAATCAGGAAATCAGGGCCCATAGTTTGGCGCCTGTAGCGCAGGCAGAATGTCGAAAGCAGGAATAGGTGTTGTGATTGATATTAAGCGCCGTCAAAATTCGGGAAGAAAATAGCGGAGCCTACAGGACTGGAAGTTAATCCATCCTCGGATTGACAGTGATAATACAGATGCAATAGTCTCATGCCATTTATGAGCGTATCTGGCTTCAATGCGGTGCGCCGTGGGGATGAGCCACAATAAAATCAACATGACCCTCATATTGTTCTGGTTGTGATATAATGGTGACCGACAGCTGTCTAACGCGGGTTAACGGGATCAACTAATATTTCAGAATCGGTGCAGTTCGCGACCACGACTTTGTCGAAACGGTTGTTGCACCTTGCTCACGACTGTTGTAGTTCGTCCGTGTCACGTCAACCAACCAGCGTACCTTCCCCTCGTCCGCTGAGATAGCAAAATCGAACTTCTCCTTTATGTGTAAATGCTCTGGAGTGGTCTTCCAAGTGTCGGTGTGCCTGACGATGATGCTTCTGGGGCTGGCGGACTGATGCGATAGCCAACCGAGAAGGTCACGGACCAGAAACGAACCCTGTGGGAATGTGGAAGGTTTGTTCAAGACGATTGATGCAAGTTGGCGCCCATTGGTAAGGCAAGGTAGAAGGGCGGCCTAAAGAAACGCAAAAATTGCGCGATCAGCGCCTATCAAAGATTAAGGAAGAGGTGTTTACCAAACGGAATGGGCGCGGAGAGAAGACCGTCAGGTTCAAAAGCTTCGGACACGCCATTAAGATATCTTTCAAAACCAAGACATGCCCCGCCATCTGCCCCACTTGTAGGGTCAGGGAAACAAGCAAGGGAAGGGCGCGGAGTTTCTTGCACGTAATCTGAATTGACCGCGGAAGGCAACAAGACGGATCGGAACTGATGTCGAGTGCGGTTAAGTTCAAGAAGTACGGGGCTGAGTATATGGGACTTGAGGAATTCCACCCTCCAGTTGACAGAGATTCTATTGGTGGGATGTTCTGGGCATTCAAAGGGCAGAAATCGAGCCAACCTCCGAATTGGGTTTTGATCTGGCGCAACTCGGGATGCGCTTCTAAAAAAGCGGTGAATTTTGTGTAATTGGACACGGTGACGAGAGAGATGGATCGAAGGTGGGGCCAATGGGAGTCTTCTAAAAGATCCTCGTTCCAGGGTATAGTCCCAACCAGTTCGAGGTCCAAAAGGTTTGGGCAGCGATTACGGAGCATTGTTTTGAGTTTGTCGAAATAAAAAGCTGCAAGAATGTTAAGTCATCAACCCTATCTGGTCTTATATGAAAATAAAAAGGGCGTACAAGCGTAAGAAGGGCCAGTCCATTGGACAAAAGAAAACGCCTCTAGGTTAGAAAAGGAGAACAACTGTATGGGTCGGGTTGGAGATCACCGCACTTGGGACGTTCGTCTTTACTCACATGGAAATCTTGGGCGCGGGCCAAGTGGCTTTCAAGACTTTCATATCGCAGCGACAGGTGACGTATGCGGGGACATCTGAGCGAAGGCTCCTTGAGTATCTTAAATTTAATGTCAATGGCCACGTCATAATCAATAGCCCACCCAATTTTGATTCCAGCCCACATGATATCTGGAGGAGTACCCACGCCGTCCCAGGCAAATTTGGTGAGATTGACGAGAAGTCCCCTGGACGCCAGAGACTGGACATCTCTGAACAACTGCTCTTCTGTCTCTTGTGCGCGATGAGGAACGATAGAATATGCTGTACATAGAAGGAGCTCGTTGACTAGCAGAGCGGTACGTGGATGACCAAGGAGATAAGTGAGCACGGTTTGGCAATGCTTGGGGCCTCGAGGTTGGACACGCCTGTAAAGTAGCGGAAGCAGCACACGGTGTGCCCGTCTGCACTACGATAGACATCAGCAAGCGTTTGCGGATTCAGTGCAAGCCAGGCTGTCCCCTTACCAATGTCGTCAATGACGCCACCATGAACGAGGATTCCAAATTTCTCCCGATCTCGAAGAGTAAATCATCAGGGAGACAGAGGCCGTTGCATTGTTCTCGCCTGGGCTTGACTTTCCTCAACGACAACTTTTGTAGCATCGCTTGAGTTGCTGGTGATGTTCAACAAGGTCAGTGCGTTGTTCAGGATTGGAAACTCTGCGTGGCACTGGGCTGTGTTCCTGATGAGGATCATTGGTGACCTGTTGTGGGAACTCGGCATGGAGATTTCACGGAGAAG
>CEMH01204281.1:37623-62816 GCA_001179725.1 Macrocystidia cucumis | reverse complement strand
GATCATAAGCAAAAACCATTCGCTACCATATATTGACAGCGTCGACCACGGGTCGTTGTCGAGGAATTGAGTGGGGGGTGGGTAACGTTCTAAATCGTCCGCAACGACCATCGAATCAGCGATTCCACTCCGAAACACTGGGTGGTCGAAGCATATGTAGTCGTGTTTAGAGAACACCCGGAGATGGCCAGCTTCATTCTCTGCTTGCTAAAGGGTTATGCACTTTCCAGTGAGGAGGGGCTGGTAGCGAAAACAGCCAACAGCCAGTTTCATCTTGTCTTCCTGGTTATCAAACATGCAGAAATGTATTTCGCTATTGCAGGTCAGCATCGGTTGTTCGCGTGATCTGGGAGCATTTGCGTTCCTGCGTGAAATGAGGGGGGACTCAAGAATACAAAGAATAAGATAGAACAAAGATGGGAACAAGTGGGCATGTTCTCAGACCAAAAACGTTCACGTTAGGGATAGTTAATAATGAAGAGAGAAAAAGGCGTAACACGAGATGACGAGAGTGACATAGTATTCCCACACGACCACTTTCTTTCTTTTCTGGGCGACTTCAAACAACCATGCTTTCGGGAGGGCCAAGGTAGCTTGGTTGAAGTCCGCCAGTATCTAGATGGATCAGGTTGTTTGTCAGCGTGGAAGTTGAGAAGGCATTATATCATAGAGGGGGGAGCAGAACGCACTGATGATGATCTTCTGGACGACGACCGCCGGTTCCACCATGAAAATCTACATGAAAAGCTCAGAGAGTGTTTGGAGATCAAGGGGAGGAAAATATGATGACCTTTAATGTGTGCTTCCCAGTCCCAACCCCATTAAACGTGGTCGGCACCGAAACGATCGCATTCGCCACCCACCCATCTAACGTTCCCCACTGAGCAGGCAGATTCCCGGGAGTAGCAGGTGGAATGAAGTATTTGGTTTGTGGAGGGAGAGAGTCGACCTGGACGGCGAGAGCCAATGGCCGATCATCTCCGCCGGCGTTTAGAGAAGGGGACACCAGCGTTGTGATGGCAATGCTTCCACCCGAGAGCGTGTTGAAATTAAAAAAGTCATATTCCCTAGAAAAGAACAATTATTTACCATCGAGAGGGCAGGGAACAAGGAAAGAGATGGAAACAAACGTACAACGACGGTCCAGTTCCTGCGGTAAAGTTGGCCCCGTTGTTTCCCATGCGTGGCCACGGTGTGACACCGGACAAAGTTTTCCCGTATCCTGGTAGCTCCTTCCACGTCACGCCGGCGACAGATGTATTCCGCGCTGCATGAGCCGCTTCGATGGAAATTGCTCCTCCCGACTCGACGAACCCTATCCATCACGCGTCATAATGTTCAGGACTCAGCCTTGGATATCTTGGTGTGGGACAAGACCGACCTTTGAACCCTGCAGCAGGCGTATTCTTGGAAGCCGTGAAGCCAACTGTGACCGTAAGGGGTTGTTGCCCCTTGGCGGTGGCCTTGAACGTGATAACAGCATTGTTGTTCCCACTCGCCAGCTTACTCCAATCCGGCACACTGGCAAACACCCTCTGCTCAGGTGCGTCCGGAGAAACCGAGCCTTGCGCGGGGGTGAGCTTCAGCCATGACGCGTTCGCTGTGGCGGTGAACGTGAACGAGTTGGGTCCGCCCGCGCTGACGTCAACGTAGATGTTCTTGAAAGGGTTGAAGTTGTCTAAGGTGACAGAAGGTGGGGGGCAACTATAGCCTTGAGCACATTGATTGGGATTGTCGCCCGGCCAAGCACCGAGAGTGCCTTCGGGAACAATACGCATAACGCCTGCAAGAGCTTGTTTCTTGGGCTGGACGCGGGTTATCGCTGGCATGCTGGATGACAAATCAGTGGAAATTCCAAATTTGGATACGAGATCTAGAGGGAACACATACGTGTTAGCCATCGGTTGCTGCCAGTAGTAATATCCCAGGTCTGGAAATTGGCGTCAGAAAACAAATCTTCCAGCACGGTATGAACGTGACAAACGAGTTTGGTCCATCATACTAGAGGGAAGGAGGCAAAGGTCAAAAGGAGCCCAGGTACTGTAACTACAGAGACTTACTGATCCCATTTGCCTGGGCGAGGTGTGCGACCATAAGTTTCGCCGCTTCTGAAGCGATGTGATCACTCACCATCAAGAATTGTGTGATACTGTGTTTCAAGCGCGAAATCATTCTCGAATGCAGTCTCGACGGTGTCCGCAAGGTTGTTCGTGCTTAGCTACACAGACGTTGGCAAGGTCTCAACCCGGTCGAAGACGTAAAGTACGGCACTCACCCTTGCCTGGGATGCCCTAAGATTGTTTTGTCCGGCCGCAATAAGCTGAGTACGAATCGGCGCCCGGTTCTTACTACCAATATTCAAGTACGCACCATTGTAGCAAGGTTGGTACTGGCAAGGACTGGATGGTGGATGAGCTGGAAGAATGCAGGTTTCATGGCGTCTGACAAGGTGTTGTATATTGAGGTAGAAGCGGCTTGCAACGTATTCCAGTTTGACAGCGCAGTCTCAGCTCTGGGCAGTTATCGTATCAGTGAATACGGCATCAACGCCATCTGACAGACATGCATACTCTCGGTAGTTGATCAGACTGAAAGTCGTCGAGTTGAGAAGCTCCGGCTTTCGTCTTGCGTTCCATCTGGTGAGATTTCCTACGATGTCCGTCACCTTCTGGGCAGTAGGCACGTCAAAGTCGAATTCGCGTTGAGCCCAGCCATCGACGAAAGTGTCGAGGTTGTTGGGATTCCATCGCGTAGCGTTCCAGCCATAGCTCAAGAAAAACTCGGTTTCGCGTTCGTAAGGTTTGAGGTCACCAACGTTTACAATCCAGAGCCGATTCGCTTCGCGATCCACTGCGATCGACATTTGCTCGTAAACCTGTGTAAATAGCCTGTTGATGCTGTATATAGCAGCGAGACCGTTGTACTTACTTTCGAAATTTGGGTGCTCTTGAGCAAAACGTCAGCTCACCAAACCCTGTCTTTGAACAGAAAAAAACTGACCGTAATCCATTTGTAATCGCGCACATCTCCGACCTGGAAATGAAAACGATGAGATAAAGACCACGAACTACCTGGCCACGCACATAGTCAAACTGAGATGGAATAATCAGTTTTCGCTTGGAACATAGGGGGACCTGCGAGACTTACATGATAGTACACGCCCGCACCGCCAGTTCTGTTCCGTTCGCTCGCAATAGGGAAGCGGCGAACATTTCCCCAGCTGTATTTCGTCAGGAAAGGGCAGATCTACTAAGAAAGAGGACCCTCACTTGTCGTCGGACCACAGTAGAGTAACGTAGTCTGGTACTCGCATGCCATCGTCGTAGTAGCCTTCGACTTCTTTATCTTCGAAAGATCGTGATAAGGTTGACACATGAAAGGGGCAAGGGATAGAACGTACAAAGAGCCCAAATTTGTGGGATATCCGCAACGTTCGTATCATTCCCGAACACATCAGTCAAAATTTGTGTTTGATCTGTAACAACACGTTCAAGCAGGGCGATGTTGGTTGTCTCCGACAGCGGTACTGTCAAATTCACAATTCAGGGCTGAAACGAGGACGATGTTGTGAAAGCGTCGACTTACGATCTCCCGCGCCACGCATACCGATGGTGAATACGGACTCGTAAGGTTTGGCACGTTCTGTTCCCTGGACCCAATACTGATAAATATTGGCAGAATTTGTGTTGTAGTCCCAAGGTCCCGTAGAGAAAAGATTGAATTCAATAGGAGTGGAGCGCATCATTGGCTCTTGGTGACTGGGGTTCCGGAGTCAAAGATTTGTCGTTGAGGGTCTCGTCAACGGGCTTACCTTGTACCCATCACAACACCATACATATCGGCCAAAAACTGGTTCTGGGGATCGTCAATCGCAAAAGCACTACGTCCCACTTAGAACAGTATATTCAGGCGTAATACACGACTAACCTGCTCCAAATTGCTGATTGAAATAATCATTAGCAAACGTCCTTAACAATAGTTCAGAAAACAAACCTGGCCACAAATAGTTCCCCTTCATCCGCAAGATTAGCTCGAACCTAGGAGTCAACTTTAGTCATCGTGTAAACCACTTTCGCAAGAAAACACATACAGTTTGGTATAGAAAAGATGATTGAAAGGAGAGCCCGTCAATAAAGCCCCTGTTCCGTTTGAAAACTTTTCCATAGCCCAGTTCTGCAAAGCGGGCTGCTCATCATTGAGGAAGATTCCCCGATATTTTACCGTCGGAGACCCATGGGAACAACCACTCCCCGAGACGAAGAGTTCAGGGTGCTGTGTTGACGGGACGTCCGCCCACCTAGTTCAGACGATGAGTGTGTCTTTTTTGTTCTATTTATATCCAGACTGACCAATACCACGGGGAGACTCCTAAATTAACGGCGATGTTAGAGGGGGTAGAAGCGGTCTCAAGAAGACATACCGAATTGCTCAGAATGGTCGTACAGTGCAAATATAGTGCCCCGCTTGTCGGCACCTATGATCACGTACGCGCTGTCAATACCAGGAAGGGGCTTGGAGACGACTCGAGACATGAAAGATTCCCAGTTCCCTTTTATCGACGACACGTCCAACTTTGTGTTGTTGATGACCTGGTCAATCAGCGCTGACTTTCCGAGTGTGCCGACAATAATGGCCATGCTCGATTTCGAAGGGCCGGTCAAGTTGGAGGAAGTGGCGTTGACGGTCTGTGGTTTCACTTTGGTGACACGTTCAATATCGTTTGCAAAGTCCATTGCCGCTCGCTGAACGCCTGGCCAGTCGTCCGGAGAAAGTAAGATGGGTAGAGCTTTTCCATTAGAAACGACTGGAAACGAGGCTGGTGCTGTCTTGAAAGATACGCAAGCATCTTGTCCGATGGCATACACCCCCGATATCAGGGCTAAGCTTGCAAAGAGGCGGACGTGCATCAGCGAGGTGATATGGACTGGAGACGCAAAAGTGGAGTTGTTGGGTTACATTAGTCGATACTTAAAACCTTCCACGATGATCACGAGTGAACTTCGTCGACTGTCTGGTGACTGGTGGAGAATCGTCGGGCCGTCAAATAACTGTCGCTTGGAGAGCGGGGAGCAGAAAGAATCACTCCTAGCATCGTCCATGTGCCAGCGGTGTCGCTGTGATGCGGGTCTCAAAAATGCTGATGACGTGAGAAATGGAGACCCAAAGGGACTCGAAGAAGACACATCAACCCAGCTCCACGTTGTCGTTGCAAGCAATGTCGTAAGGCGAAGCAAATCGCCACCGAGACCAGCATGGCGACTGACCTGGCAAGTTACAAAACCTTGACGCACAATAGCTTCTCACACCATTCTGGAGCAGAGAAGTAGACACGTCAGGAAGGGGAATGCTCCTGTAGAGTGCTATTAGCGGCAGAATCAACGCAGAGAGCTATATCCATGGTCATGGTCTTAGTACCACCTGTTTGAACCTCGCAACCTGTTTGCATCAAGGTGACAGCGACGCATCAACCAGGTATTCAGCTCCGCCATTTCCTTATAGTTGTGGCACCAAGAGATCAATGGGATAGTGATGAATCGACTGTCCTACCAGTACTTGTAGCATGGATGAGAAGTGTGAATGGTCTGACCACGCCGAAGGTTGTTAGGAAGTTGCGGCTCCGAGTCGGCTGACACTTCACAGATATGAGTCTGGAGTAACATTCAGGCAAAAGGGAAGAACCATAAAGAAGTCCAAGTGACGAGAAATACCTCAGCGTCTTGCTGTTGAACTGGTCATATCTTCGCCAGGTTCGTGATGTGGGACCAGTTGTGGTAAGGGTTCGTCATCTGCACTGTCCAATTCTATATTTTCGTCTCCTTCTCCCTCCTCATCCTCATCGTCTTGTATGAATTCATTAGAAGGAGGCCCGTCGTCCTCGCTAAGACGAATCTGACCCTCAGGCCTCGACCAGGTCTTGAGCCTACCACACAGCCTCAGCCAAGTAAACCAAAAAAGTTCGACACTCACTGATGGGAGACTACCCGCCGCACACTGTCGGCCCTCCTCCATAGAAGAAACAAACCGCAGATGGTGCAGGTCGTGAATAGCAGCACAAATGGCATGCTCCCCAATGGTTGGGGTTTTGGTGATGCGTGAGGTTCTGACAGCGCTATGAGTGTATTTCGGACAGAAAAGGGTCATGTATACCCCCTGGCTGTGTCGGTGCCATCGAGCGTTTGGGAATGGCGTTCGCTTGTGGTCGGAGGACCGTGACCTGTCGCCCTTGGTTACTTGCCACATTGTGGCAGTGCCGAGGCGGCAGCACGTGTACGGCGGGCCGATGACCCGGCCCGCTCGTTATTGGATCTTTCCGGGTGGTAACTTGGGTTCGAGACGAGGGATACGATCGAGTCATAGGTTGTACTTCACGTACAGTGGAACCCTATCGGGATAAATTAAACCTGAGTGTGGTTTCTGGAAAACCGAACAACCCGCCCCTTGGCTTCATCGTTCGCTGAATCAACAAAATTTGTTTCGTATCCCTCAAGAAGTAAGTGTTCAGACTGGCTACGCCTATCAGGATTCATCCGATGTTTCCGAGCGTAGATACAGAGGAAGACACAATCACAAAGCCCAGATCAGCGGTGACTTGTGGCTTCAAAGTTATTGACTACCGAAGATATGCTAGTGGTGCCGGTTTCTGCACAGATCAATATGTAATTTTTCTCGATTCCATCCCTTCAAGGTGGGATGATTCGAGGGTGGTGAATGTAGACAGTAGAGAGTTCTGTCGAGGTTGGTCAGCTGAGACGGGTGAATAAAAGCCATGAAACATGAGGTGAGGCCAGGAAAGGGACCCCAATTGAACGAAGAAGAATTCGCCGTGTCCCGAACCAGGAAGCTGGAGTGGAATTTACTCCGAATATATCACAAAAATGCAAACATGCGGGAATAATATAGATGCCAACCACGTCAAGCCTTAGCGGTGACAAGGCCTAAAATCACACTGATGATGTTTGCCGAAAGGATTGGAGGAGGAGAGGAGTTTGGAGGCCGGGCCTTGCGGCAAGGACAATTTTGTTGAGAATTGAACTGTTGTGTGGTTGATTTCCTATCCTGTTTTCATCAGACTGCGAGAGCAGCTAAAGGAGGCAACCATAGTCAAGCCGCATTGAGGTGAAGGAGGGCGAGGAGGCAATTCGATACTCCGCTATGGTCCTGATCGGAGCTATCTGGTTTCGTACTGAATACAATGGTACTGAGAATGGAAGAAGATGCTGAGAATTTCTGGAATATTACCTGTCACGGCGGTTCATATCTTGGAGGAAAGCACTATCAAAAGATTGGTCCTGTGATAAAAAATGTACTCGGGCATCAAGGCAATCGTGAGCAGCGGAGTCTCGAAAGCGCAAGAAACCCCAACTATGCAACGTCACAGCTAAACGGGAGGGGTGTAGTGGACTTCACAAATGACTCTGAGGCGACCAGAGAAGATTCGGTTCCAGGACTCATGAGAGACGTTCTTGGGGGAAAATCCTGCTAAGCGGAGGTCATCATGAGGTTGAATTTCTCGTACCTGAACGGGTGATAACAATTTCGCCATTATTTTGCCCAGTAGTCAGGGTTGTGAAAATCAGACATCCCAGCCGTTATTCAACATATGTGACGACTCGAAAATCCGACGATGTGCGACGGTGAGGGAGCTTCGAGACTCGAAGGCAGGAGGGAGACTTTGAGGGTAACTTTGTGAAGCAATTGAGACGTTCTGTGGACACAAGCAGTTATAACATGGGGTCTATGAGTGGATATTTTTCTAAATGAGATGGTTGGTGTGTCACCAACACGTGGAATGAATCGTTATGAGCGCTTCAGCCAGCTTACGACCTGATACCTTCGTGAGATGAATGGGCGCGCAAAGGTTCAGAGTTTCATGTGAAAGATTGCCTCTCGGTGGGCAGACTTCGTGTTTGGAAATGAATTCCCTTCGAAACTTTCGGCCGTCCTGCACCTCGAAGTTGAACTTAGAGAGATGGTGGGACCAAGATTGCATTGAGCTGCAAAACAATCAAGTACAAACTCCCCCAGGATCGTCCCGCTCCTGGGTCTTGTTGCCATCACTCAGCCTCCCAGTACCGACTCAGTGCCCTCAGAATACTGCCACAGACACGCATTTCTATCATGCGTCCTGCAACTCTTCTTATTGACTTTATGTTGCTTATCAGCAGCAGACGACCGCCAGTCAAACCGTTCCCCAAGATCAGAACGCGGGATCGCTAATCAACCCGCATTTCAGTTTGCTTCGAATGTGTGGAGACGCGTGTGCGTTTCCAATCCGCGTTGTCCCCACGGCTGTAACTCGCTTTCCATTCGACCCACTCCCCCCTGCTCTAAATCAGGGCCTATCCTCGACGTTTCGGCGTGGCGAGGGCTGCTATTTCCACCGTGTAACCCCCTCCAGAATACCATCAGTTTCCTAACAATACTTGTGAACTTTGGATTGGCTGATGATGAACGCACCTCTCTTCCCTCAAGTCCTGTCCCATTAGAACCCTTCCCATTCACCCTTCGTTGGTCCACATCTCCATACCAGTTCGACATCCTTGATGATTAGGGCGGTTTAGGTCACTTTCACCCCACCACAAGCTTCTTTTCTATCAAACTTTGACGAGACGCCGCCCAGTCGTTGTGCTACGGGGAATCATAGCCGTCGAATGCCTCATTGAGATCACGTGCAGACACTCTGCTCATAGGAGGGGATAACCTTGATCACATCTAATACAAAGGTTTGCAGGGTGTAACGCGCCGTTCAAACCTTAACAACTCTTGTTACCGCTTTGACGGCATGACTAGTGGGCAATTCGCGGCATTCACCATGAGGACGTGTTTTTCTGTTAGTCTCGTCTTCAACTCGACCACGAGACACTTTTTTTCCACCTAATGAACAGAAATTCTCCCTTCCCGTACATTCCTAAATATGTAGGCGTTCTTCTTGGAAGCCATCTTCCTGCCTCGTGGAGAGGAGCACCATCATTTATCTTCCACTGTCTTCGTCCGCTCCTTGAAGCCGGAACAACACAAACACGTAATCGCCACCCTCCTGCGGTTTTTCCAGTGGCGTAAACGCCCACTGGGGTGAGGGGTGCTCCATCTATCCATGGACTTGTTCCTGTAGATCGTCCTCGAGTGATCGCGGGTGTTCAATGCTCAGCCCAGGTTTTCGTGCACATTTCGTACACAGCCCACGACGCTTTTGTATTTCAGGTTTCGACCGGGCCTTCGATCGCCCTAACGCATTATGGTGATATCCAAACGTTGGTACCGGCGAAATAACAAAATCGAACTTTCCGAGGTTCATGGGCGGACGCGTCTTTGGTTGTTTGGAGCTGCCACGAGTTTAGTCTTGGATGCCTGTGTAAGGTGACAACCGAACCTTTCCACCGATCTCAAGGCTCTGACATCCCGTCATCAGCTACACGACGAGCTCTTTAATCTCCAAAAAAAACCTCGCGTTATGTCACCGAGGGATACCATCGTCCATCGAGGCAAAGTTACTTTAGCCAAGTTTTTTCTTTCAGTAGTCATCATGCTGCAATGTAGATGATTCGATTTGACACCTTTAATCCCCACCCTGAAGCCTACTGCTTGACCATCGACAAATCCTCGGTTTCATGTGCGAAATACTCCACTCCCACGACGCCCATTTGTTCGGCAAGTGCGCTCATGTCCTCTGTCCAACTTGAGCGAAAAGATCCTCAATCTATTGCATGCTCAGACATTATTAAATAGTCATGGCGTGCACAAAGGTTGGATTTTTTTAAGATTAATTCATGATGTCGCTGATCCGACATTGCCTGTGCAGATAAAGTTACCAGAAAGGATAGATAACTCGCGATCATACAGCTTTTGGAATCCACGCATGCCCGAGGATGAAGAGTACTGTATGTCGCACTTGGTGGCCGCCTTTCAGCATCGACGGGGTTATTGACTATCACTCATTTCCCGCCACTCAAATCTTTTGGGATGAGGCACAAACACCATAATCTATCTCCGTTTTGCCATCACCATACACTGCGCTCCTTGTAACACATCTTCAATTCATGTTGTGAAATTTCAACCGCGGCGGCGTTACTCTTGTTCTGTCGGCAAGGTCGGACAAGCGTCCACGGAGCTTGTGTGGCCTTGGAAATGGATTTGAAACTCTCGAGCGACACATTTCACCCCAAAAGTGGACATTCAGCCATCGAAAAAGCTCACCTTGCTACGATAAGAGGGTCGTCAGATCGTGAGTACGTTCACGCCGAGGCTCATTAGAAAAACTCATTGACGTTTTGTTGTCACCACAGCTTGAGCGAACGGCGACATCTACCGCCCGACCTGATTACTCAAACATAGTTAGTGCGGGCTTTTACATCCTGTAGCGCGCAAGAGGGGTTGTTCGGGAGCAAAGCGTTGTTCCTTGATATCAAGGAGTTGTTGCGACAAAGCCAGCGGAAATAATCTAGTTACTATTGTAGTACAACGCTCCGACGTGCGAAATGCATCTAAACAGAACACTGGACAAGCTACCCTCCTGAAGGAGCGGACGTGGCGTTCTCGCAAGGTAACTCGGTCCGCTGCTCAGGTCTGCGACCACCGCCTTGATGTCGTGTTTCAACGCTCGCGGGCGTGTGCAGGTTTATCACACGAAGTTTCTTGGCGGGCGATCGCCAGGTGTAAGCATCTTTATCCTCGACTATTCCTCGGACACCGGACCAGAAGCCATAATGGGTGGCGAGCAAAGGCGGAGGACACCTAAAGTTTATCCCCTGCCTTGAGATGGTTGACCCAGGGTCCAATATATTAAAGCAAGGTCCCCCATCTGACTCCCCTCACCTTCCCTGAAAAAGAAACGAAAATGTCTTGGTTCTCCCTTGCCCGAGAGTCACCCAGAGTCCATTTTACCCACTTCAACTGTCACAGGAAAGGTATAAAGCGACATGCCTCAGAGAAGCACGATCTTTGTACCAAAAGCTCCTCCTACCTTTTGAAGCCCTTTAACCTCCCTCAATGTCTTCCGCCCAGGTACTTAATTACTCCTCGTTTCCTCGTCATGGGTACTAATTATCGCGCCCTCAGTCAAGTTCCACAAGTTCTGCCCAGTCACAGTCAAGCGAGACCGTTACCATTCCACGAACACCAAGACGCACGCCAATGGCTTGCCAATTCTGCCGGGGCGAGTATTCCCTACGTTGACGACTTCTGCGCTGGCTGATTGATATGGTGAATCCAGGGAGAAAACTCAAATGTGATGGGAGACGACCCACCTGCTCCAACTGCGACCGGCGGGGGTATCCTTGCAACTACGTACCAGTGTAAGTTCCTTGACCATCCCTGCCCATTTTTGCGTTATTGACATTTGAAAAAAGTAGTGCACCGAAGACGACATAGAGACTCTTTCATTGTACCGAAAAGCAGCACCTATCAGACTGCGACTCGACACGAGCCGCTAATTAATTGTAATCCCACGAATGCAACTTTGCGCATTGTCTTGTTATGTCATGACCCGAAGTGGATAGCGGTTATGTTCGCGGAAGGATGAGTGAGCCCCCTTTTCGGACCTTCACTGGTGCCGATCCACTACAAGATCTGCTCCAGGAGATTAAAATTGAGATAAGAACCTAAAACCAAGATAATACATGTTTCAAGCCGAAAACAGGTCTGAAAGATCAAGAGAGAATTATTGGATCAGGGCATCTCTGGGAGTTCCCGGCCCTGTGACCACAAAAAGCAAGCGATTCAAGATCTTGGACAACAATGTCTTGGGCACGGAACTGGCAGTTTGAAGAGATAACTCACATAAGAGTCTCCCTATCCTTGGGAAATACAGCCGGTCACGTTGAGAAAAGCTGTGCGGTCCGTTCAACGTGGAATCGGCGCAGTTGCGAAAAAAAATGATGAGGTATTGCTGCCGGTTGGGACCAAGATGTTTTGGGAAGTAGCTCCAACTTGAAGCTTCCCCGCGCATATTCATCTCCGCAAGAATCAAAACAAAAGAACAAAGAAAATTTCCCCGATTTCGAATTCGTCTCATAATTGAGCCTCGCGACACTGAAATGTAATAATTGGTGATGGTAAATAAACTGGAACACCATGTGTGCAGCTTAACCTGGTGCCGTATAGTGCAACCGCCTGTATTGGGCATGCATTATCAACGTGCCGCAACAAGCGCCGCTCGCTTGCAAGAGACCGTCATTTAGATCTTGATCTGCCGTGAACCTTTGACTACGAGGAGGAGGATATTCAGGCCCTCACCAGCACAATTTCCAGGTATTAATTAACATTGATCAACTAGAAGCAACGATAGAGTTGCTCAAGCCGCCTTTTCAACTATGAGAGGAGAGGACCCTGCGCTGAGTCTCAGGGTTCAAGTTATTCAAGCAAAAAGAAAGGCGCAATTCGAATCGATATCCTTTGCCGCACGGGTTGTCAGGATGCTAAAGCAGTCCCCGGCGAAGTTTGACAATGTAAATTTCATCGTTGTTCGATCCGAAATGAGCCGAACGTTTCCTCAAATGGTCAAAATGTCATCGCCGATCGGGCCGGAGCACGTATCTTTCCAGCGCTGACGCCACAAGCAGTTCACCACAATCAATGAACACCACCAATACCCAGTTGTCAGCCCATCGCGTTGGAACACACGAGACATATTACGTTCCGAACTTTGTCTCGGTGATAATGACGGTCTTCCAGAACCTCTCGTGCTGAACTGATCAGAATCGCCGCAGGTCGAGGAAGAAGAATACCTTGTCCGTAAGGTGAGCTAGATATCAGCTACCTCAGCGAATCATCAGCTCCTCTCAAGACGAGAAACTCATGTTTATGTAAGATCACTGAATCGCCCCAGAAGAAGTGGAGATACCTAGCCAACCGTCGGTGAGTGAAAAGACCTTGGGAATATGAAGTGTTCTAAATGTTGATGGTCATCGGATATTAACCCAGGTTGCAACTTTGGGGTATGCTTATTCCGAGAATGGATCGTCCACAACTATCCCCAATCATTCCTTGCGCATAGGTGGCGAAGTTTCTGACAAGAACGTTCTCTTGGCTGAGGCTTTCCCACCGTTTCTCCAATCGTAGTGAGTAGATTCAACATTTCCATGATATTAATCATCTCAGACGTCTATCGCCCACAGTCCAAACATCATCGATCGCATTGCATCGACTGGGGCTTTCGAGGGTTCTCCTCACGGTGTGCCGAATCACGTTATTCTCAATGAAGTATGCCCTTTCGCCGTCGTTGGACCATCGCGCTGACAATGTCTCATTGAGTATTTACCGGGACAGGGAATTATGGTGAGCTCCCAAAAAAAACATACGAACACCCCGAGTTGAAGTCGTGGAACAGCCGCACCAGGACGGCCCTACATATCATCCTGTTGTCGCTACTCTATCCTTGGGGTCACACGCGGCGTTCCATTACTATCAATACAAACAACCAGACGGGGATTCTTCTGACACTCCCGCAGACCCCGGGGAAGGACGAGTCATCGACCCCAACCCCGTTCTTTCTATTCTCCTGGAACCTCGCAGCTTGATCATTTCCACCGGTGCCATGTATGCTTCTCACCTCCATGGGTAAGTTTGAAATGGAGATCGTTCGGCCCAGCCGGGGAACCTCAGTTTTTGTGTCGCAGGATCCGAGAGGTGAACGTGGATGAAATTTACCCTGCCAGCGGACCCAAACCTCCGACTTTCGGACGCGAAGGGTGGGAAGTCGCAAATTGGGATATGCTGAACGGAGAACAAGGAAAAGCCGCGATTGTTGATGGTGGGAAGTTGGAGCGAAGCACCCGCTACAGTCTGACGTGCCGAGACGTGGCCCGAGTGTCCAATGCGAAGAAAATCTTTGGCCGATAGATCGTGAAAGGGTAAACGTTGGAACGGGCTCGAGCGAGCGGTGGAACATCAGCTTTCTCTCATTCAATGTGGTAAGAGGGGGTGATGAATTTGAAAATGAGAATCTTCGCAGTGAGTTGTGGATGGGCCGCGTCACCGTTCACCCTGCACACCACTGGATAATGACCCGAAATACGTTGGGACGCGTGAGGAAGAGCAGGCGGAAGCACTTACCGCCTGAGGGCGCTATTCGGCTGCCGCCAATCAGCTCACTGTGATGACTCGATCACGTCGATCGCGTCACCATTCCGGACGGCTACCGTGTGTCCTGTGTGATCGAAATGCAGAACTGCGGCGAAAGCCGACGTGGCACAAGTCAAGGGAAGAACGCAGACCTCAGTCCGGAAATACCAGATTGGTGGAATTAATGCATGATCAGCCCTTGGTCTGGGGCTGAAGTCACCTGCGAGTGATGTGAGAACAAGAGCAAAAGCGCACTAATTCCTCTGATGAACAGAGGTCCGAGCCTCTTGCGGCCGTTCCGTGGATAGGTGGGAACTCCGCGTTACCAGAGACTAGACTGTCGTGTGGATTTCCTTCTTCGTCAACGTGATCGGTGGCCATCTTCCGCGAGGAGAAGACATGCGAATTGCGAAACAAGACCCTTCACGTGGACCTGAGCCACCCACAAGGAACGAGGATGCAATGGAAGATGTATGTCGTTCGCGGAAAACAGCACGCTTCAAACCAACCGCACAGTTATGCCCCAACGATGACCTGACGCGCGGAGAGTGGGGTCGAAGTCAGATGATGCGAATGCAGACTGCGTCGATATCGCCCTCCGGCATCAGCGATCGACAATGACATGAAAGAGTAGCTTTCTTACCCTCGATCAAGGACGCGGAAGCTGACGATCGAGTACCCGCCTTCGCGGGTGTAGCATCACCGCAGGACATCTCGTTTTCAATCTCAGTGAACTAGCTTCTAACGCAGGCGTTCCGATCGAAGGGGTCACGCAGTATACCACATGGGTATTCTAGCACTGATGACTGTGTTTTCAACGACGTAATAAGGCAAAGACATTCAGAACGTTAAATTTAGGCGATCTGTGGACAATCAGCACAAACACGGAAAAGGTACCAATTAGCTGACGTTGAAGCTGAATCAACATTCTGCAACGAATTCGTCTGTCAGGATATGTTAAGGTTGATCGGCCTTTAGCAACGACGGGAGAAAAGGCGACTCCTGGACGAGAGAAATTTTTGGGGTGCCGTTGAAAGCGATTGCCGCTGTTATGATTTTCGCAGCCTCTCTAGAAGCCATTTAATTGACTTCATGAGTTAAAAAATGAGATGAAGAGACCCACTGACCTCTGTTCGACGCGAACGACCACTTGTGAGCCATTGTCGGCCACCCACAACACATCGATTGGAATGGTGCAAGTCAAACCGAACACCTGGCAAAGGGCGTCCTCAAGTGTTTTGCGGAAGAACAATTCACCAGAAATAGGAGGAATCACTTTGAATCGAACATATAAGAAGTCAACTGGAAGAGTTGTTCGCTGCATGGCTTGAGAATCGAGATTTCAGCGTGCTCCCTATGCCGTAAACAGGTGTTGACATTTGTTCGTGCTTGGTTCACACGCCAACGAGCTCCTCCGTATTACGTCATCGTTCACAACGTTGTTCTTCCGCCCGACCTTGGCTGCGCTGCAGGCCTAATCCCATATGGAGATGAAGAAACAATCAGGAAGAGCCCTTGCAAAAGGTCATCAACCATCATGCTGTGGGACCATGGAGCAGGTGAAGCGTCAATCAAACCAACGTCGAGATGCCCGTGGTCAGCCATGGGTCGCGCGGAAACTCATGGTGGCAATCACCCTTGGCATCATGGCATACGCGGTGTATGTATACGTTGGAACACTGACAACGAGGATGATACGGAGACAGCATGATGCACTTGCAGGGCGAAAGACTGGGAGTGCGTACACGTCCTGTATTGACAAACTGCTCCCTGACAACTCAAGTGTTGTTTCAGTCGTTCTTCTCGTGTTCTTCTCAATACTGTTTCTGTGGATGATGTGGGCATACATAAAGGTCGGAAAGAAGCTTAGTCTTTTTGTCTCGTGGTTTATCCCAAAGTTCAGGTCGTTATCACCCCACCAGGTTACGCGAGAGATGTAAGCAACGTCTGTTCACGAATGCTGCCGCTTGTCCTTTCAGCATACCACTTGCCTGTGGTTGCCGAATAGACTCCCTTCTATCCAACTCTCGTCTCTCGCTCTGTTTAGCCGCCTTTCACGTTCTGCATTTGACGAGGACGGGTTATTGATCCATTTTGCTGCAACTCTTTGACTAATAATACCCCTCCTTAGCACATTGCGAAAGAACCTCAACCCCTTTTCCCCCCTCCTCGCGCTCCTTCGTGGCAATCCAATCTCGATGACATAGAACTGGGCAACTCACAATCTTCTCACCACCCAGGTCATCCTTCGACTTCTGCAAGCCATCATAGCGTGGGTGGCCCACCATACGAAGGTATGAGGGATAGTGAGCAATCCCAAGCCAACCTCACAAGCACTGGACACCCTCCAAATCTGGACCAAACTCAAGCCGGCGTTCTTGATTCCGTTCCTACACCCAGACCTCCTCCCCTCTCCTCCCCCTCGACCAGAAATAAGGCTCAGGCGCGGGCTTACATCGCACGACGCCCGTCAACGACTCCGGTCCTTCTGCCAGAACATCGATATTGTGCCCGAGATGAGATCGTAAAGCCCTTCAGAACTCATCACTGTCGAAATTGTGGTACTGTACGTTTACAATCACTTTCTCGAGTTGCCGTTAAGTCCTCCTCATTTCAGTGCATCTTGAAGTATGACCACCACTGCCCCTGTGAGTCACTCATTTGTAACCTGTTTCTTCCCGTCGCTCAAGTCGTTCAAGGGATAGGGCAATGTGTTGGTGCGAGAAATCATAAGGTATGTACGACTATTCATTGCCTTTGACGTTGTATTCACTTCATCTCAGTTTTTCGTCAATTTTGTCCAATCAGCCCTCGTTTTCGCCACATACACCCTTGCCACACTGATCCCTTACGTCGTACGAGCTGGCAATAGCCAAAGCCAAGACGTGGATCCTCAGCATATCGTCATTATTGCACTGTAAAATTTTATTCCTTCCTTCATCTTCATATCAAGAGCTGAATCATGAAAAAGGGCCGCCTTGTTCGCTTTGTTCACAGCCACATTATTCTTGTCGCACATTCATCTTATCTGCACTGGAATGACAACAGTTGAGCACATGCAACTGCAAACATCGAAAGACCGAGAGTCCAGAGCGCTGAGTCGAGCATTTCATTTCTGGGAATTTCGGTGGGAAAAAAAAAGAATTTCATTATGTCGTCATTCCTTCGTCATTGATATTTTCCCTCAATTTGACAGTGAGAAACGGCAGATGCGAAAACAGTGGGACAGAGAATGGGGTGCGATTTCAACGGAAGGCAATATTTGGTGGCTTGGGAGCGCCCGAAAAGGCTGGGAGGATGTTATGGGCACGAGCAAATGGGGTTGGTTTCGTGAGTGGCATTTTTCTCCGTTTTGCTTTGTTCTTTTTGGTTAGGGCTCGCAAAGGATTGGGTGATGTTTTGGACGAGTCTTTCTCCACGATCCGCTTTCAGTCTCCACCCAGGTCGCTTACAAATATTGGACCCCTTTTCCCTGAGGAGGGGCTGTCGACATGATGCTTCATGCATGCCTGTCCCTTCATTATAACGAAGGTTTTCGCTTCACTCGCTGGAGACGGAGACGGGCCGATGGTGATTCGCACAGCCGTCCTCTTTACACCTTTCCTTTTTTCTCCCTCCAATTTGGAATGGCTGTCATTTGGTCCCTTGCTTTTTGACAGACCTTGTTGTGTGGCGTTATGAACTCTGTCTGGAAGGTCGGAGCGAGCGCGATTCGAACGGGACTCGGGTAGTCACAACCTCGCGCTTGGACTTCTGGGGTGTGCGCGCGTGCGTGTCGGGTGGGGTTGGGAGTTCAACCTGCTCGCTTCGGGAGATGTGCAATCTGCCGATCTCTTCTTTTTTCCTGTTTATTTTTTTCCTCGACGTCCGAAGTCATCGAACCGAACATGGCGATCATCACCATCACCTTCCTTCTACCGCGGTGGTCGGGGATTCGGGTCACTTTTTATCCTTTTTGTTTTTCTCCCTCGTGAAACTCCTTTTTCATTATTCATCACTGACCGTGGTTTTGTGCTTCCCTTTAGTGCCAATTGGTCGCAGTCTGAGTGACGGCCTGACATACCCTGTGAATCCGAGATTCGACGAGCAAGGTCGCTTGCGCAGACGTGTGGATTGGCCTTCAGAGCTTAGGTAGATGAGTGGATGGGTGGCCTGGCGTACACTCTCTCTTTACTGTCCATACTCTTCTGCGTAGTTTCTGACCACAATCATCGGGACATTCATTTTGGATACTGTCAGCAGGAGAGCGTCTTTAGATGATGGAAGGTTGATTGATTTTAGAGATCTTATCGCGTTAATCACGGAGTCGTGAATGAGTCGACGTGTTCGCTCCGGCAATTTTGGAGCACTTTTCTCGCCGAAATTCGAATGACTTCGCTGACATGAAGTTGCTGCAGAAACACGACGACGTGGAAAGCGGAGCGAGAGCGGGTGATTTGGGCAAAAGGACCCCAAAACATTGATATGTTCTCGCTTGAAAGTGTGATGTGATTCCAAGTTTGTTTCCTTCCGGCTTGGATCCGGGTTGGGCGAAGAACAAATGTGATTGGCTTGCTGTGCGACGCACCACTGAATTGTGCAACATGACGAGTCGCAAGGGGGAACGCTTGGTCTTCAGCCGTATAAGCTGTGACACGCCCTGAGAGACTCGGTAGCAAGTTGCATCCCGGACGGCGTGAAAGTCGCCCGATGATGGCATTGACGGCGTCTTGATTTTGATTTGACTTGTGGCACCTCCGCCAATTGTATCATCCAATTTGAAAGATCTTCAATGGGGAGGTTCTCGAACGATCATTCAAACCAACATTGACCTAAGAATCGCCCTTGAACAGTGCTGGTTGTGCCAAGATCCAACCGACCGCTGATTGCGGAGTAAAATATAGGGGCTTTTTTACTTCTGGGGTCCTTGCGTGTGGAGATGGACGGACGGACCATGCGAATAGGCGGTTTCTGTCTTTCGAACCTCATTATTTCAGAGTAGGGTAGCTCGCCCTTCTTGCGATACTATAGGCGAAAACAGAACAAAAAATTTTAAATGGGGTCACCTTGCGGTGAGGGAGAATGAGTCGCAGTTGGACAAGTGGCGGGGTAAGCGGGTTCAAAAGGCCAGGCACCGCCGGGTCTTGAAATCGTGATCTCTCTCCTCTACCATTACCCACCACCATCATCATCATTCAAACTCATCAAACATCCTACTTCCCACTTTTTTGTATATCAACAACAATATGTCTCCAGCAGCTATAGCATCGAGCACCAACACCAACGTCAACGGGGGCGGCGTGATGGTGGGTAAACAGAAGATCAGTGCCGGACCATCATCGCCGAAAGTGCACCTGACCAGCACCGATGTCATTGCTCTTGAGCAACAATACGGAGCGCACAAGTGAGTCTCCCTTTGAATCTTTGGGAACGGTTATAGTACCTAGGGCGGGTTGCGATGAGATGCGTTGTGACAGTTTTGTAATCTGATTGGCGCCGGATTCTGGGTCGTGGGGTTTCTTGAGCGCCCACTCTTCTTTCATTTGGTCGCACGACCAGTTTGTCGAGGGATGAACAAGGCAGAAACTCAAGAGAGGGTCTAAAGAAGCGCAGTTTTCTCCGCCATCTTGTTTGCTTTTATATCAAGATCATAGCTGATTGCGTTGTTTTGGCTATTAGCTATCACCCACTTGATGTCGTTTTCGATTCTGCCAAAGGAGCCATGTAAGCGCGCTCTTTTCGCCGTTTGCCCTTCCCCTTAGGTTGGGTTCCGCCGGTATGCCAGCTCGTTGCTAACCTGGTTTTGTTCCCGTACAGCGTGTGGGATCCAGAAGGCAAAGAATACATTGATATGCTCTCAGCGTATTCGTGAGTCAGGTTTCAATTGCATATCCGGGCTATGACATTGATCCCAAACCGACGGGTCCTTTCAGCGCTGTGAATCAAGTACGTTCTTGCGTCATGATACCATCAATACGACCGCTGATCACCGTACAGGGGCATTGCCACCCAAAAATCGTTGCGACGCTCATTGAGCAGTCGCAGCGGTTAACGCTTTCCTCGCGAGCGTTTTACAACAGCGTGTTCGGGCGCTTCGCCCGCCAAATCACCCAAATGTTTGGGTATGATATGGTCCTCCCGATGAACACTGGGGCAGAAGCTGTGGAGACATCCCTCAAGTTGGCGAGGAAATGGGCTTATCAAAAGAAGGGTGTTCCAGAGGGGAAAGCGGTTGTCTTGAGTGTCGAGGGAAATTTCCATGGGAGAACTTTAGGTGTTATCAGGTGAGTCGTGAATTTCCTTGTTGTCATAAACTCCCCGTTCTCATGTCGTCGCACCATTGATTTTGACAGCATGAGCACAGACCCAGAGAGTCGGACTGGGTTTGGTCCTTATCTTGTAGGAGTTGGCCCAACTTATATGGATGGTTCGAAGACGCGCACGATTCGCTATGGGAACGTACAAGATCTAGAACGTGCGCTAGAATTGAACGGGAAGAACGTTGCAGCGTTTCTCGTGGAACCCATTCAGGGTGAAGCCGGGTGAGTCTAGCCCATCACTCATTCTCTTTTCTATCTTGTTGAGAACTCATCATCCCTGTGTCCACCCTTTCCAGGATTGTCGTACCTGAGGAAGGATATCTGGCCGAAGTACACGCGTTGTGCAAAGCCCACGACGTCCTGTTGATCTGTGACGAGATCCAAACGGTATGGTACCTCAGTCCTTTAGATCTCGGCTCAATTTCCTCAATGTCTTTGCACGAAATCCACATTCTTGTTTCTAGGGTCTATGTAGGACAGGCAAAATGCTTGCGTCAGAGTACGACAATGTCAGGCCTGACATTGTCCTTCTTGGGAAGGCCTTATCCGGCGGAGGTGAGTTGGGATGACTTCATCATTTGTGTCCTTACGAGAGGCTCACCGGGGCTTTTCACGCAGTGTACCCGGTTTCCGCGGTCCTTGCGGATCGTGATGTCATGCTATGCATCCAGCCAGGGGAACATGGAAGCACATATGGCGGGTAAGCCACTGGGTTTGAGGGATTTGTTTCGTCGTTTATGAACCTTGTCAACAGTAACCCCCTGGGATGTGCTGTCGCTATGACAGCACTTCAAGTTTTGGAGGAGGAGAAGTTGGCAGAACGTGCAATGGAACTCGGAGAGGTCTTCAGATCTGGTATCCTTGCGTTGAAATCTCCATTCGTGGAGACTGTACGAGGAAGGGGGTTGTTGAATGCGGTAGTGATTGATGAAAGCAAGAGTGTGAAAGGAAGGTCAACATGGCAATTCTGCCTATTGTTGAAGAGCCGAGGAGTGTTGGCGAAACCCACACATGGGAACATGTGCGGATCTTTCCCTTATAGTTATTCGAAGGGAGCTGATGAGTCTCGTTGTCAGTGTTCGTTTCGCGCCGCCGTTGGTGATCACCAAGGAAGATCTTTACAGAGCTATCGGGATCATCGGCGAATGTCTGAAAGATTTTGACACGGTGCGTCTTTTGAACTCCTTCACCGTCTTTCGACTCGCGCTGATCATCATTACTCCACTAGCTGGCGGATTCAGAGTTCCCGGGTGAGGTCGCGGTCGGACATTAGGACCCCCACTGCATAATCGCACAACCGTTCCACATTTACTTTCAACCTCATGCAATCGTCTATCTGTACATGCGAATTACATCCATGTAATTATATATCCGAGTGTAATAGTACCTGTGGAATGGGATAGAAGGTTAAGATTTTTCGCGAAGCAAAGATATATTACGAGCATGTCTACCCGCGCTGGGCGTGGTGCTGGTGATCAGTCGGCTTTGGTGGAGAAGGGGAGCTCTCTCCAGGAACGACGCATGCACCACTCTTTTTTTTTTCGTATTCAATTGTTGACGAGGACGCACGTTCTAACTGCAATATCCCTCCTGGTCAGTCTAACGTAATACTGATTAGTCGTTTACAGTTGTTTGCTTTGGACGTGTTTTTGCATCTCTGTTTCACCCACCGTAAATTCTGTCACGATTTTCATTGCTGCGCGGCCCTCGCTACTGTCTTCCTCGCTGGGGTCTGTGCCGCAGTCCTCGTAGAACCGTAGATTGGGTCGCTTGTCATCTGCAGGGCAAGCGATGCGGTGTTTTCCGTTAGCCTTTGTCAATCAGTGGGTATTCAGCCGCCCTTCGGGTTCTCCGCGTCCTCATTGGGGCGATCTCCCGGCCCTTTCAAGCCCATTCCATGACAGACTAGTGACGTGAAAATGGGCTTTCAATCTAGGGCGATCGATGTCCACTCGGCCATTGCTTTGGGCTTTTGTAAGCCGTCCCGAATCACCTCAAGGCGCGCTCCAGAATGACCGTTGATAAGGGGCAAATCAAGTTTGCTGGGCTAGATACCGCGTGGACCCGACGATTAACGGGTGTTCGGGCCGTGTCTGCCACGCATGATGTCTTTAAAACCTGGTGAAAGTGGGATATAGCCTTCAATGTTAAAATCGAACGTGTACTCTACGTTCGTGGAAAATCGACGTTCACAAGTCGATGCCTTTTGTTGTCCTCCTGCTACGAAGCTCAAGTGCTCCTCCACCATATGGACACAGCCGCACGTTCGTTTTATCTATTCCATCGTCGACGTCATTTCTCTGGTTGAAATCCAATGTGGAATGAGGAGGAGGGGGGGGTTCAGGTATAAAAGCTCGTCAGGAAAAGCCTGCTTTTGATAACAGCAGCTCCTCTACAAGCATGCAAATCTCTTCTTCCTTCTTGTACTTGAACGCCGTCCTCTGCGCCGCTCTCGCTCATCCAGGGGCAGGCGCAATCATATCCACAAACAGCACGAACGTCACAATTCAAGACACACCCATTTACAGTGGATATGCGTCTCGATGCGATTTCTTTTTTACCCAATTCAGAAACAAAAACAACGGGAAACGCTACCCAACCAACTTTCTGTTGAATGGAGAATGCAAAAACTCACGAAACGAAATCGTAATTACACAAATCGACCTAAACGAATGCATCGCAAATCGCGATGGGAGGTTGGTATACGCCAAGTGAGTCGATCTAGACTTTTTATTCACGTTATACTCGTTTTGAAGTCTGATGTGGCTAGAAATGGCAACTTCGGTGACAAATGCGAGCGGGGGTCCGCCCAGCCTGAAGGGAAATTTGCCTTTGGCATACAGACGTTCATTCGTGCCTTTTGTGCAAATGAGGATCCCCCCGTGCCTCTCGACACAAGTCAGTGCTTGAAATTGGCGCAATATTTTAGGCTGATTAACAAACACTTACAGACACTTGTATCGGCGTGAACGGCGACGGTAAATTCATCTGCTAAGCGTCAACTTTGATGACCCCCAAGTGTACGTTTTATGTGAAATAACGGCCTAGTTTCTGACGCTGATGTCTCTTGCGCAGTTTGTGTAAATTCAAAGGCAATGTCGAGGTCCAATTTCGTTCAGGAGTTTTCCCCATTGAACCGCGAGGATTTCCCTTACTTTGACATTACCTACCGTCTCGTCTCGTCTCGTTGAAATTGAAACCAAATTATGTGCTCTCTTTTTCGCCAGAAATCCGCCGTGGAAAGAAAAGTTCCAAGCCCTCGATCGTTAGGCATTCAGACTCGGGCCCCATTTTCGACGAAACTTTGACGCCTTCACTCTGGTTCTTCTCCAAAAGAATAACAAAAGCACACCGCTTGGAGAGTGCCGAACGATCGAAATTTCGAAACTGAACACTTGGCCAGCCAACAAGATGGCCCAGTTTGCTCAGATGTGATTTTCTTTCTACCTCTATAAAACCCAAGCAGAAGAACGTTTTGACGAGAACCTGTTACGCAGGCGATGGGGTTGTCGCAGCACTTGCAATTCCGACACAACTATTCAGCTCTCGGGATCGGGGGAGTCGTGGATTTGACGCGGGAGACCTTGTCGACTCCATGTTGGAGGGTCGCGTCGTCCTGGAGAAGGTCAAGACACTCGAGGGCACATACCGTTTCACCTCCGAGGTGCGAGGTTTGGTGGGATCACTGGTTGGTAGGATGTCGAACCAGTGGATAGAGGCTTGTTTGGGATTTCGCAAGGAAAAGTATGGGTGTAGATGGACCCTAAGGCCTAATTATAAGGCTTGAAGATCCACAGTAAAACATAGGCAACGGGTCTGACCATTCGGTCATATGAATTACAAGTGGAAGGATTTCATTGATCACGCTAGTTCAGATAACGGGAGCTGCCTGTTCTTTTGGTGATATCGGGTGGAGGAATCGTGGTAGGTAGTAGTGCACCTGGAGTGGCCCTGTTCGGAACAACTTGTTTCTATGCTAAGTGTCTGGGCATCTGAGCAAGCACGCCGTATTTTTGTATATCCCTGACACCAGAAGCGAGTGTTCTGCATCTCCTACTTTAAGGTATCCAACTCAGCCAACTGACTTGGACACTCACTTCGCGGTTGTCGGTGCGTGGGCGAATTCTTCTTGTTATGTTTCGCTAGCGGCTCTGAATTGTTCGACGGGAGCCCGCTTTCGGTGTAAATACATAGTGAGCGAACTGCGATCGACATTCAATGGTTGAAAAATTAAGCCCGAGTTGTAGTGCGCGGGACACTGTCCACTGTCCACGGAAACTCAAAATGCTTGAAACACGGAGAACAGTTGTTGAATACCTTGATGTATTCAATTTTCATCTCACATGAACAATCATATGTCTTCAACGGACTTAGGATGTCTCAACGACAACCGCCGTAGGCTCGGAGGCGACACCAATGGGGACCGGAATAAACAACCCATGTTTTATGGTGTGATTTGTTTCCTGCCCAGCCGCAGTCAGCTGGCTCACCCTGCGATTAGAGCCTGCCCTTGCGCGGAGGTAAAAACGTCTGAATAGGTTTTTCAATTGATATTTTACCACCTCATTTTCATTACCACCGGACAGGGTGATGTACGATTGATTGGGGCGTTTGGTTACCTATAGAAGCGGGGTGTCTCTGAATACTCCTACGACTCAGAAGTTCAGATTGGGCTTGAACTCACAGCAGCCGGGGTCATCGCATCACCTTAAAAAATCTGGTTGGAGGCCCTTCGCACGAGGGAAGAGCGGACACCCCTGACCACAGGGGAAAATTTAACGTCATCAACAATGATCATCAAGTCATTTCAACCACGACCTTATTTACCCTGAGTTA
>CEMH01204281.1:16389-30578 GCA_001179725.1 Macrocystidia cucumis | reverse complement strand
TTACCCATCATCCATCACTTGAAGTGACATGTTTACTTTCCATCCATACCTTTATCCATCTTTCATTAACCTGATGGATGCCAGATGGGCGAAAGAAGGTGGAGGACGAGCCTGAGCCTGTCCGATCGGATGGCTTCGGAACGTTGTGGGGAAAAGTTGTATTTGATTTTGTGATGGTGGCTCCGCCGGATGTGCCGAGTCATCCTTTCTGGGGGGTGTGCCAGGTTCTGGAGACGCAGTTTACAAGGATAACAAGAAGGACAGTTTGCGGTGAGTTTGACGTCGGAGAAGTGGGCGTCAGCTGTCGATCGAACCTAAGGATTGGTGCAGGTTCCGAGGCGCTGAGGAGGCTGTTAGAGATTCCCTTGGCGGTTGGTCAGGAAAGTCACTCAAACTTCAGACACTGCTTGGGTTGTTTGGCAGCTTTCCTTCTGTTTCCATGATCATAGCTCGTCAGTGGTTTGGTTGATGGAGAAGGACGTGACGTTCGTCGATATCTGATTCGCCTTCCACCATTCTTTGCTTCGGAGCCCGAGAAAGAGGGTTTGAGTGTGCAACGAGGGAAAGGTGTGTTCATCGCTTGGCGTTAAAAGGCTTCATTACCACCATGGGGAAATGACGCGGAACACTAATTTGGTCAGTAACACCTGAAGATCGACCGTTAGGTGCTATTTTTGACCACTATCTCCCAGTACTGAAGGCGCTGCTGTTCATACTTTGAACCGTTATTAGCTGCGGTCCAAGGCCCTCTATATCCCTTGACTTGTCTCGATACCAATGGTTGATCTTGTTTACCTCAGATGTAAGTAGACGCGGACGCCCGACAAGCACTGGCGATCTCACACATCTCACCTCTGACCTGTGAGGATCAGAACTCGACATCTTGATAAGCGACGTCTCGAAGCCTTGCGCTCTTTGTACAATGGTGATGCATCTTTTGATCTGTCAGATCATTCAGACTCGAGGACGGCCTTCTGCTGTGCCCAAGGGATCCACACCACCCCAAGTCATGTTTGAATTTCCAACAAACGACCAGCTGACAGATGTCGACACCCAACAAGAGTGTCAACTCGCGTTGACGTGCGCGATCGTCGTTTCGTTTGCAGGCGACCCCGGATTGGCTTTGATCCAGACGTCGCCCAAGGTAGGGGTAGAGGAGAGCTGTCATGCCGTGATCTCACTCCGTCTCTCCTCCCTGTTTGTAGATGTGGAATGCACGTCCGTTTTAGGGATTCCCCGCTTTCCTCCTGAGCCTCAAACCTGAAAGTTCACGATACCGTCGGTCCAGACCCGCCGTAGGGAATGCACGGAGCCGGTCGGGCATTCCTTTCGCGTTTCCCTTATCGGATAGCTGTTGTTGGTGTGAAGGTGCGAATTTGCGGATGAACATGCATTGATCGTCACCAATAGCCACACTTTGCCGCACGGCTCACATCGAAGACTCCAGTCGGGTCGCACTTGCCTGTTCCCAGCTGGTTTCTTAATTTGGAGCCTCCTAAAGAACGTGAAATAGCATGCTTTGGGTGCGTTTTGTACCAGTAGTAAGGTATCCATCACCGAGGTGATTAGCGAAAGAGAGCAATAAGCTCTCAAGCCTTTCAGAGCGAACACTCACACAGCGCGGTATCCTCGTCTGAAGGTAGATGGGTCACCGAGATGGCGATCAACGCGAGGACCGCACTGTCCACCACGTATGCTTTTTTCTCACCGACTCGCACTCCAAGACACCGGCGCTGAGAACGGGAAGGGTGTTTATTAACTCTGATCCTTCTTCAGCCTCTACGCTCTCTCGCGCCCCCCACGGGATGTGAAATAGCTTTTTTACGTTCGCCCAGTCTACGGGTTCAACAGCTTCAGAGCGTCAAATTTGAACTGAGCTGTTGATCCGTTCATTTCGTCGCGTTATCGCCGAGGCACCAATTGCTTTCTCTTCGAGTTCGGGTGAACGGATTATTAAATGTGGGTAAAACAAGCGTGTTCGCGGCCAGGTCAAAACAATTGGTGTGTGGGCGAGTACAACAGTCCATATGGTGATGGTTCCTTGGCCCACGCTCCAGCTTCCCTTCGTGCTTGCTATCTCTTTGATCTGGGCTCGGTAAGCCAGCACCGAACACCTGTCACGTAATATAAAAGGGGTTCCTCAGGTTGTGGAATTCTTCATTTCCCTTGAGGACGCAAGAGCTCTCTCAGCCCCACCCCTTGTCTATCCTGATTTGAAATTGTATGGTGTCATTGGTAGCGACGCTGATAGATCGCGAGGAATGACATGTCCAGTACCTGGTTGTTCTCTGTTCCGTCAGAATAGGCAAGCCCTTTCCTGAAGAAAGAGGGAATGTTAGGAACACTGGTTATTCCGGACTGACTTTCCCAAGTCAGGCGTTTTGGACGAAAGAAGTTTGATGCTTTTTAAACCACCGTTCCTGGAGTCCAACCGTGTGGCCGGAGAGAGATGGCAGTTTGAACAGGATTACAGGGTGTCCACATCAAAGATTTGTATATACAACGATCATTAACTTCATCTCACATCGCCGAGTCGACTATTCAAGCACGCGCCAATCGATTCCTGGACCACTCAACAAAGTCATCTATCGTTGATGGCCAAGCCGCTAGGTGTCGAAATCCCATCAATTGCGATGTTCGTCGAGGGTTAGCCACGAATAATCTTAAACGAACCTTCCATGTCATAATTTTGAAATCGTGCGTCAATGGAGCGGACGAAATCGAGGAACTGCGAGCACAAGAAGCAATGGGCGCATGCGCAACCGAGATGGAGATAAGCGGCGAGAAGCTGTCGAATAAGGGCGACATACCATAACCCAGGTGTCTTTGCTAACGCCCTTTCCGCCTCTCTCGCTGAGAAACTCAAACCACCATTGTACATGTTCCTCATTTAGACCCTCTCTTCCACCCATATCGACATCTTCGTCGGTGTCCTTCTGCGGCTGGTGGGACAGCGCACCACCATTGAGACCTACTGGGAGGAGGAGACCCCAAAATGCTTGAGCAGTCTCGAGACCTAATTAACACATGAACACGACTCAGAAATCTCATTGAACGGCCAGGCCAGATTGGAGAAGAGAAACCAGCGAAATCGGGGGAGATGCATACCCAGACTCCGTTGTCCCTCTAGCCTCGCGAAATCAAACGTGTGATTGTACACCTTCTGGAAGTATTCTGGATCCGAGCCGAGTTTAGTGCGCAGCTTGGGCAATGCAGCTTTCATAGATGTTATAGAGTCACATCTAAGGAGTAGCATGTTTCCCATCGTCAGCCAAGACCTCCAGATATCACGATTGCGCAATTCATCAGGAGTTACGGCCCAAAGAGTGGCGTGAGTGAGAAGAAGGACGCGTACCCTATGCTTTTCCATCCATCGATCCAACCCTGCTTCGTCCATTCACCTATTCTGGGTGATTTGAGTTCATAGGCAACTGCAAGTAACACGACGTCCTCAGGATCGACTTCAAGCTCGGCACACATCTTAATCGTTCCATCCACGCTTATGTCCGGACCGTCCTGGTCTAGAAGACATCGTAAGACATCGTGAATGTCATATACTATGACAAGAGTCAGATGCAGACCTTTGTACCGATCAAACAAGGCGCTGAGCTTGCTCTGGGACGGTGGTGCACTTGTCGTTGATTGGAGTGTTGAAAAGAGAGATTGAGGTTCGTTATAGAATGCATCGATAGCAACATCCACTCGTTTGTATTTGTCCAGAAACTTCTTGGCCTCCTTTGTGCTGGAAACGGCCGACCATCAGCATGATCGCGCGGGTGGCTAAGGCACTTACGTCGATCCGGTGACCCCACAAAACTGGGCGATATCGTCGCTTTGTTTCTTATCGGGCATGGATGAAGTTCTGGCTGTATAGTGTGTGTAACAATCGAGTGACAAGCTCTGAAAACGATGAGCGTAGATAGGGGATAAAGGAACACGTGTGATGAGTGCTCTTTTTTTTTTGACAGGATCAAGGCGGTGTTACCAGCAGGATAGCGAGCTTGCTGAATTCGCTAATAGGGTTGGGACCAAAGCTCTGCTAAAAACTAAGCTTGGGATCGTTATAAACGACGAGCTCGAATGCTTCAGAAATGTGTCCGAAATTGACGAGAAATTCCAGTCAAGAATTGAGTTCGAATTAGCAATCTCGGCACGGGGTCGGCAAATAACGGGAAATGCCGAGGATATGGTTCGCGGGGTTTGAAAAATGGCGTTACGTCCTTGGCTATCGGAACCGCACCGCAAGTGTTCTTTGTTTCTCACTGTGATCAAGTTCTGCTTCCAGGTGGTTACCTGCCGGTCCGCTCCAACTTCTTGGGTTCTGTGTAACGGAAGGTCTCCTTCATTCAGGGAAGTCGTCTTTGAACCTGCCTGATCAGATTGGCGCCTTGTCAAAACATCCTCTGCGTGCGTGATTTTCCTTGCATATCCGGCTTGGTCTCTTTCGGTGTGTCAGGCAGTCATATTCAGACAG
This sequence comes from Macrocystidia cucumis, assembly GCA_001179725.1. Lineage (NCBI taxonomy): Eukaryota > Fungi > Basidiomycota > Agaricomycetes > Agaricales > Macrocystidiaceae > Macrocystidia > Macrocystidia cucumis. The sequence goes on along the minus strand of CEMH01204281.1, from coordinate 26,104 downwards.
CAGCTTAGAAATTTGTATCCAACCCACGCAGTCATCTCCGGCGCCTGCTTCCCGTGATAGTCAAATGCGTGAGTAGATTGCGTTCCCGAACCGCCCGATCTCATTTCATAGATATGCAACACATAAACACTTTCTCGTTCATGTATATTTCTGGATCATCGGGCCGTGCGAGGAACTGTACCGATGGGTCATCTCGCCCTTGTCTCTCCCACACGACAAGCTTTGCGTCATCCGGATCAATGGTCGCTTAACGTCTCCAATCTCGTCATTGACCATCTTCCTTTTCCCTAAAGAACTCCTTGATCTCTTTCCAGTGTGCTTGTTGGCGCTCTTTGCGACTGTGTGTTCCTGATGTCGTTCATAACTCTCAAACACATGCTTCCTTGAGATGGTAGGGAAACATTTGACATGACATGTCAGGCCGCGACATCCAACATTGACTGTCCCTATTGCTATCGTCACTTCCAAAAATGCGCCGAGTACATACCTGTCAGTCTCAGTCAGCGTTCGGAGTTCCACTCGACCGCCGAGACGAACTGGGTCGGCTGGCTACTTTTGTATTCGTTCTTTTCACAAGCCTCGAAGATGGAAAGTGACGATCTGGCACCTCTGGCATCTGTCGACATGATTAGGAAGTGGCTGGTTGCTGATTGCCAACAAAATGAACTGAAAGCCACCGAGGAAGTCTGAAGCCGAGGTCAGCCGGACGTGGCAACGGTTTTCATTCGTCGCTTTCTTGTGAGTGTAGATTGAGCGTTTTATCAATGGTTTTGCTGAAGTCGTGTTTGTCCGATTGATCAAACGCGCCAAGAACCCCGAGAGCCCTCTCTAATACCTCAACAATGCAAGATGGAGCGGGCGCTAGAAGCCCCACCACACTTTTGTTCCCCCTCCAACACCCTTCGCTTCTCTCCGCGGCAACGCACAACACGACCCTCCAGCGCGACCCCAACTCGGGTCGGCCTGATCTCGGTGGCTGTTCAAGAAACAAATAGGAGTGAAGACAAACACAAGGACATCAATTGGGGACAGTCATAGTTTGATGCTGAGATTTCTCGTCTATATATCGCTGGAGCACTCATGACTTCATACCTTTTTCCATTGACTTCTCCCTTCCACGGGCATTTGCGTTCTCATCCTTTGCGCCTCCCTCGTTCGATCGGTGATGAGAATTTCTTCAATTTCCCCATTTAGACCGCATCTGTCATTCCGCTGTGTTCTCAATTTTCAGTATGAATCGTCAAATTTCTTGGCCGCTGAAATGGCACTTCTCTGGCTCATCCTTGCTATTTTCTCCAGCTCTCGGCTACTTAGATATGAGGTCTGCCGCCCATGCATCGGCAACAGCCGTGGGTGCGGTGGAAGCGACGACAAAGGAGGGCTAGGTTGGCTAAATCTGGTTGCTCTCGAGAAGTGTCCTTTTCTTATTGCCGAAGCTCTCGTACTTAGGTTAAAAACAGAAAAATCAAGAAATTCCTCTCTTTCGTCTCGTGGACGTGTTGGCACATGTTCACAGTTGCTCTCTTTTTTGCTCCAACAGCTTCCTGTTCGCAGATTCTATTCGACACGCGAACAATTAATGACTTCCTTCCCGTTTCTTCTGGTTTTGACAGTCTATCTCTCACGGAAGCCTGCTTCGCGGGATGGAGTTTTACCCGAAGCAGCTACAACCGTTGGAAAAAAGTAGTTAGCTCTCTCCTGTTTCTTTCCCCCTTTTTCCTCTCACCTTCGCCTTGTTTTCATGCATTGCTTGGCCATTCAATCTGTCCTCTTCGTTTCGTCAGGGCTGCAGGTAGTATGACTAAGCACGGGACCTGGGCAATCTCCCTTTCCAAATGAGTCCCGTGAACTTTTCATAAGGTGGTAACGTTCAGTGGCGTTGCCGTTTGAGTTGGCAAAAGGGCGCGGATCTGGAAATCCAATTAAGGAAGGTAACCTGATTTGTACTAGAAAGGCGAGAGATGCTTTGCAATCGGCAAGGCCGTCACTTGGGACCATGTGGGGAGAGAGAGAGAGGGGGCGGTGGTTACCCACACGCTCCCACGTAAGTATATTGATAGAGATAAATGTTCATGTTTTGCAATTTGCAGGCCCCTGAACATGTTTTGGATATTTCGCGGCAAGTGTCTCGATAGAAATCACCGAATTCTTGAGAGAAACTGTGATAGTGAAGATGCCAATGTGTACGGGCGCTGGACTCCCCAAGGGGAAGAATGAACTCAGCGTGTATGGGATGACTTTCAAGAATGGATGACGTGTTTGGGATGGAGTTGCTCGCGGGCACCTTGAAGGGTTGACCCCTGATGAATTTCGGGTGTTTTTTTTTACTTCCGCTTTCCCCCATGCGCTCCACTGAAGCAAAGAACAAGTGAAGTTTTGAACATGGTCGTTTCCTTGCTGATCATGGCCCTTCATAGTTCAATTCTCCTAAGGGTAACATTGATTACTGGATTGATGGCACGGATCTTTTTTCCCGTTTTCCTGTCCTTCCTCTCGACACCCTCTCGAGATCTAGGAACTACATATAAAAACTTGAACGCAACTTTGATCCACCTGTTGCGTTGCGATATTCCATACGCCACACGGCTCTCGCGAGGTACGGACACTGCAGTCTTGCATGTTCAATCATTGATAACAGTAAAGAACATTCATTTCCTTTCCGATCGTCTCCTGATGTGGTCTCCTTCACCGTCTCCACACTTCCCGGGACAAAAAGAACAGAGAGAAAGAAGAAACGAAACGTTCACGACGGGCACCAGAAAGCGGAGGAAATTGATCAGATGTCCCGATCCTATTATCATCTCGGGATCGCCCGAGGAACCAATATTTCCTCAAAGACCCGGCTTCTTCAATCTCAGATTTCTTTCAAGTCGATTATGTATTCCCGAGAACACCCACCTCCTTCGAAGAATTATATGTTATTTTCCCCTTCTTTCTCAGTCGCTAGCATACCCGTAACTCCTAATGGGGGGAACAATTAGCCGCATCTGGAGTGGGGAGGGGAGCAGAACAGAATTCGCGAATTCAGGACGGATAAATATGTCCACCAGGTTGTAGTTGTTGTTGCTGTTATAAAATATGGATTTCGATCATGATCACAACTGGGTTTCCTAATCGAGGTAATCGGTTATCGGACACGCTCAGATCGGGGAGCGAAAGGGGTAGAATGACCACCACAACCCACCACCAGCCGAAAGTTCCACCCTGCCTTTGGTGCTCACACGTGTACGTACGTATGGCCACGGGTTATCACTAGTGGTGGTTTTCGTTTTTTTGTTTGTTTTTCGGTTTGGATATGAATGACTTCTGTTTCCATTTTACCCCTGGAGCATTTCTTGAAGCTCTCATGCCAGGATTGCCGGCTTATTTCGAACCTGTGCGGGAGGGGCGAGAGTAGACTTTGCACATTGGGTGAGGGCTCGCTGCTGCGCGTTGGGTTCTTTTCTTTTGATATTTTGACCCTTGTTCTCTCCGAATGTGTCATTTCCGCTTTCGTCGTTGCGTGTGTTATATTTTTGGTATTTGACTCCGAGGGGAAGGGTCAGACGCTTTTGGGGGTTCTTTTCGACAGATCTCATGATGCTGAGTGAGCCACAGGCTAATGATGGCTTGAGGAAAAGAGAAGAGTCGAGCCAAGGATAGGACGATGATATGATATGTATGGTATTGCAAAAGTGACCCGGTAGGGATGTATACAGATTGTGAACGTGATAAGCCTCGAGGACGGAGCGAGTAGCAGCTAATTAGCGGAGTTGCATCATAGGGAAGAAATGAACATGACGTGCGTCACGATAAGAATTTGGCAAGCGGGTGAAAAGGGGGAGAGAACAACGGAGAATGATGGTGAAAGAGGTGACGATGGGAAAATGAAATGCCAGGTCAATATAGACTGGCGTCAGTCTTTCATTTCGCAAGGCGAAGCCAACCAAGATCGACAAAACCAAGATGATGGAGAAAATGGGGAAATAGGAGCGAATATGTAGGGGGTTGAAGGGAATGAAAAACCGTGGAACCAACAATGAAACAATCATAAAATCATGGGCGAGAGTTCGATCATGGGCTAGTGCCGCATGTCGGCCCTACCTATCGTGAGGCCCCTTGGCTGTGTTCCGTCCCGAGATACAATCATTTGGGTTGATGTAAGTGCCAAGAGGGGTAGACCATCCCCAATGAGGTGAAGTAAACGTCGGAGAAAAGATCAAGTTTTGACGATTACCCGCCGCGTGTGCTTTCCTGCACGCCTGCGTTCGTTGTAAGGCATAGGTCGTCGCCACGCATCGTCGTTGTCTATGTAATCTTCCGGCTGGAGCTCAGATTTTGGTTTGGGCATTGAAGCTGCTTGATTTCCGTCCTGGGGCGGTGTACGTAACCCGATCGTAGGAGGATGTAGTGTTGGCTGGTGGAGATTAGGTGGGAGCTGGGGAAGGGGTTGTTGTTGCGACCCGTTTGGCGGGAACAAAGATGCGGGTGTGACTGGGATAGAGCCTCGATGGGGGTTGGATCGCTGCGCTCCCGTGGCGCCCGAAGGATGGGGGTACGTTAAGGGGATGCTGGGAGATAATTGTACGGGAGAGTGATGAGAAGGCCCGGAGGAAGAGGAAGCAGTGGAAGAAGCAGTGTTCGAAGGCTGATTGTGGTGTTGGGGCCATGTGCGAAGGGCGTGGAGCTCTCGTCCTCGGGATTTGGCTTGCGGGCTGTGTTCTGGCTCTCTAGGTTCGTGGGGCAGGTCCACTTCTACTCTGACGCGAACAATCTCCTTCCCCGCTTGAGCGAAAAATGCTCGTTCCTGACGTTGGAAGTAACCACTTGTTGGACCTGGCCTCATCTCTGGAAAATTGTCGGGTGGTGGCGGGGGGAACATAGCCATAAGTTGATGACCCGTTGGAGGGGTGGGATATTTGCGCGGAGGCATATCAGGAGCAGGGGTGAGATCGACATCTGTGGGTCGTGAGTGGGTCTAGACGCTTGAGGGGGTAAGGAGAACCTACCTCGCAGAGAGCTTGGAGATAATGGTCGGCGTGGACGACCATTGCCATGAGGTGTGACAGGAAGAGGGGGAGGGAGTGGAGGACTATGGTCGCCGGGTGGAGTAAGGGAGTTTGTTGGGGAAGGCGATGGAGAATTGTCAGAGACTGGACGGAGGTGAAAAGACATGATGGAGGAGTCGTGAGTTGCGCGGGGTTCAGTGTATCTGAGTGGTAATTTATATATGTGTGAGCGTAAGAAAGAAGATGATCGTTCAAGAAGTCAGCGAAGGGATGGATGGATGGAGCGGAAATCGGAATAGATCGAAACCGGTTCGAATTCGAGTGAGCGAATTGAAGGGGCAACTCACAAAGGCAGCCCACTAGGCTCGAAATGTCAGTTCCATCTCCGTACCCGGTCCGCTGTCCTGTCCTTACGTCCTTCACGACGGCAACTGATCCCAGGCGATGTCCCGTCAGGGTTCGACGTCCCACGTTCCCTCTCATCTCCCCCCATTCGGAAGTTGGCAACACCTCGATTCACGAAGCATCTTTACAAGATTCACCATAAAATTTATAAGATTGACAGAAACCGCTCAGATGGAAAAACCTCACCAATCCCTGCCTGCCTCTTTCGGCCTCTTTACATATCACTGCGTGCCTGTCGGCACAGAAGCGGGCTTTCTTTTTTTCTTTTCGATTCTGTCTACACATGTGCATGCGACGACCTTCGCAATGTTAAGGTATTTTCCTACATCCTCGCGAGAAACAGACTTGATAATGCGTGCATGCATCTGCGATGGAGGGAATTGGAAGATGGTTGTTGTCATTTCCCTTGGCCCCAACGATCAAGATCTGAGATCTGTCCTGCAACGCGTGTGAACGAACCGTCAGTTGTTTCTTCATCTCTGCGGATTGACATCACACTGGAAAATTTGACTTGACAAGAGTCACCTTGATTGATCTACCGCGTACAACACCGTGCAGACTTCGCTGTCCGCCGCCAGAAATACGGAGGATCAGTAGATTGACGAAAATGAATCATATTTGAAACCAGCCCCTCTTGTCACATCGAAAATGTCACAGCAGCAAATTCGACCCACTGAGCGCTGTCGGTGAACTATGACAGGGACAGATCGGTCTCGGGATGGACACATTGAGAGTATGCACAGCTGAAAACTTGACGCAATTTCGTGTTCTTGAGAATAGGTCAAGGTCAGGATCTCGAGCTAAAAACAATTCAAATTCAATCGCTAGCACATAACAATGGATCTGGCGACAGCCCACGCATGACGAGGCGGCTATGCAATCACCCGCCAGGAAAGGAGCGCGCTGGTGAACCCTATAGAGGCTGTTGCACTGGCGACGCAGGGCGACCACGCGAACAACTTTAGCGACGTTGTCAACCTGATGAATCTGCAGGCCAAGATTCGATTACCTAAATTCCTTCTCAAAATGTTTGCGCAATATGTCATTCAGAGTGAGAGCAAGTGTCCCCGTCCTTCGCGTTTCCACCAGAACAGTTGTCACTGGTGGAGAACTGGAAGACCGTGTGACATTTGTCACAGTCTTCCAAAGAAAAGCACCGACGGAATTCACAGGTATTATCTCACTCCCTAAAATACTTCGGGAAGTCGTAGTATCGTGTTACTTTCAGGAGTCAACAATTGGTGTTGGAATCCCGGAAGCAACGACAGCGGGGGTATTAGCTTCCACGGATAATTCACGAAACAGCAGGCTTCTTTAACCCCGTTCCTCTTCATGCCCGAGCATTGTCGTCACTAGTGGCCGCCGTGGCTGACTTTGGCTGCAAAGTGAGAAAAAGAGGTGGGATGTGAGCGGAGGGAACATGAAGTGTCCATCTGTCACTCACGTTGTTTTTTAGGCCAAGTCCAGACCGCGTTCATCTCGTGTCCGCTGTTCTTCAAGACGCTCGAAGCTGTCCAATTCTCAGGCGCATTTCCAACGAATAGGTAAAGAAGGTCCGCATCTACGACACAGAGGACGAGACCGCCGTGGATCAAAATTTTACCGATCCCATCTCGACGGCACCGCGCGGACGTCTCCTAGGCAAATCAAAAACCCACGCTCTGCAAGCCTTGGGCCTCCCAACCGAAGCCAAAAAATGTGTGAAAGTAATCTCACACAACGTGCTCGTCGTAACAAAGGATGTTCGATGGACATCGTTTACAGTAGGATGGTGGAGATTCGTGGACTGCGGATAATTCCGTCGTCCTCGCAGTCCCACGATTGTTCGATCCCACCTATTTTTTCCTGCATTCGGTGGTCAACAACAGGCGGACGTCCGCGTGGCTACATAGACCGGATGCTTCCTGGCGTCCCTTGGGGGCTATAAGCGGCGTTCTTTTCGATTTGTTCCAAGGTTACGGGCCAGGAATCCATGGCCCTAGTATGCTGAGCGAAGCACAGTGAGAATTTTTCTTCCTGTTGTAAGGATGCGCAACGTATGATCGCCGGCCCAGCTGGCTGCGACGCTGCGTGGGTCAGTGTAAGTCGTCATCCAAAAACTCGACAAGATGACGGCATTAAAAGGGGTGTATAGCTGCCGGCAAACAAGTGTGTACCGTAGAATTAGAGTCACTGAGAAAGACCAAAGCAGCAACATATGGTGTATGGTTGGGATGTTCAAATTCACAACGGAAACGAAGGGGAAAGCCGGTTGTTTTCATGGGACCAAGAGTCTGGTCCTCATGACGACGTGGACGAGTGTATGAGTCTTTCCTGGGTATGCATACCTCCGATACTAGTTTCGTCAAGCTAAACCGTGGTCAAGAGTTGTTGTTGAAATGGGTGCCACCCGCTTATATATTGATTGATACATTTGAAGTCCGACATTGTTGCCGCAATCGGCATGCTGAGTCAGCGCGCCACTTTGCTCCTGCCACCTTGAACTCGAGCTGTGTTTGTCCGAAAGTGGGCAACTCGCCTTTCAAACTGGAAAACTAACTCTACAGAGCTCGTCATGGGTGAGCAGCCCAAGGTTTGCCGTAGCACGCAAGAGATGGACACCAGACACAAGCCGCCACACTTCGGATTTTCGCGGAGCTGATGACGGTATTGCGCGTGCCGGCGTTCACTCACTTACCCTGAGCTGGCTTCTCCATGAATGAAGGATCCACAACGGTGACAAGGAACGGTGATGGTTCGCGATAACGAACGTGCGCGTTTCTTCCACGCGCCTTGTCCGTGGCCTTCTCTAGACCTGCTCACACCCGGGACTACCAAGAACATCGCAGGCTAGGATTTCTCTATCAAACCTTCAACTCGTTCTCCTCATCTTGGGAGTAATGAGTCTGGGGTAAACTTGGGGAACTCTCGATTTGATCCCTTGGTGCTAATGTTACTCACAATACTTCCGATGCCCTGAGGAGTTATAACCCCAAAATAATCCTATGACATCTCCAGGATCAGATCAAGCTCCCTACTCGTTCGCATCCAATGATCTAATTTTGTAGGTCGGCCTTTTCAGCGCCGGGTTTGAAAAGACTTATGCTGTCCTAAGTTCTCAGCTTGGCTCAAGTCTAAACCGTTGGCTGACGCAAGGAAGAGATAAGGTCGCAGGGGAAACCGCAAACTCAGGATCAGCACAGATCTGGGAGCGATCAGATTGGAGCCGACGAAGCCAGCCATCGCGTCATATCAATGGCGCCAGAGAGGGCGCCCAGGGCCAACATTGATAAATCACGAGCGCGGTGGGAGGCGTTTTAGCAACGATCTCGATGGCCAAAGGGAGGACAAGAAGCAAGGAGTATTGGGGATCGCGCAATCAAGATGAATTGACGTTACCCTTGCGCAGTGCCGCCGGCGCCTGTCCCACACCCAGCGACAGTATCACCAAATGCCTTGCGAAGCTTTCTCGCTCCCCAGGAGCCCTGTTGGGTTGTGATTCGGAAGTCTTCTTTCCGGTGGTAAGTAGATTTTACACACCATCAACCAAGTCGTGCATGATACTGTGTTTTGACGTACAATTCAAGAATCCGCAGGTCTTTCACACATTATTTCCCTGTCTTCCTCTTGATTCCACCATACCCTCGTCATATCGTCCTGCCCTTCTCTGGAACGAAGGGTCATTGCCAGACCCCTCAGCACTAGGCCTCTGCTCATCAGGTTCACTTTCGCTCTCTCGTAAGCCCAACCTACGAGCTCAGGTGACGACCCCGCATCTCACTTCCACTTAGCTTTTCTGAGTGGCGACCTTCAAGAGCTGGAACTTTTCTTTGGGCCGTTCGGAAATGTTTGGGCATTCATCGGATGGGACTTCACACTGGGGGGTTGTCGTCAGCTGTGTCTTCAATGACTTGCAGAGCCTAGAGGTCAAATCCTGGCGGTCGAAGTTCATAAGAATTCGTTATCGCGGTCACAACTGATAAGATCTTGCCTTTCAATGAATGAAGCGATGGGTCAAACACCTATCGATCGCCCACTCTCGCGCTGTTTATGTGTAGTGCATACTTTTCCATGTGTTTTTCCTACAGAAAGATCGGGAGGCGGAACGATTTAAAATGACAATGGCTTTTCATCCGTTATGCTCAAGGCGAGCCAATGATTCCTATCTTGTGCTTACGCTCTGTTATCTCAGGGATTAGGCGATTCTACGTTGAGAGTTGCAACGAGTTGATAATGAAAGACCGCCTGCTGCAAAAACCTTGTCAAGAACGAATATGTATTTGGGTCGGTGCAACGACCCTGTTTTCGGCCTAGTTTTTACGTCTTTCGTTTTTCGACATCGA
>CEMH01204281.1:4351-16339 GCA_001179725.1 Macrocystidia cucumis | reverse complement strand
ATCCTTCGAACGTTTAAGGTACATACTGAGTATGGTTCTATGCGCCGTCGCACTGTCGGAACTCACTCTTGACGCTCTTGCGGATTCCGGATTCAAAAACCCCCTGTTTCGGGTGAAACCCCCACTGGCAGACATGCAAGTATTAGTCGGTGTGGATGGTGACCTCCTTGTTTCTCATCTTCGTGGCGTTATTCTCCCCAAAATGGCGTTTTCTCCGTGCGAAGTAAGCTGCTGATAAAGGATGAGAACACGCTTTGTAAGAGAGCGAATCCCAAGGTGCATAAAAAGGTCCTGCTCAGTCCTGACGTCACTCCATCGACGTTCTGTCAAACTTCCCCCATCTTAACAAACTCTCTTCCACCCCTCATCAGCTTGGTTATGCCTGTAGTTCTTCCTCAAGCCACCCAAGAGTATTATTTTCCCGAGGTGATTGATTACCATCAGGGCTTCACATTGGTCATCACTCTCCTGAATCTAATCGGAAACCTGGTAGCGCGGTTCTTATCACAACTTGGCCGTGAGGGAGGCAAACGTTGCAAAGCCCAAAGCAAATGAGGTTTTAGTGAAAGTGCACGCAGTGTCCCTCCAAGTAAGTGTTCGTGCAAGCTCAAAATCTCGACGTTGATGTTCCACTACAGTACCGAGACTTGGCCATTGCGGCAAAACAATATCCGTTAAGGTGATTACTCGTGTTTGAAAGACATTTTGGCGCAACATTGCAACGAGGTTGACAACACCAAAGCGTTAAAGATGACCTCGTGCCATGTTCTGACATGGCTGGGGAAATTCTCAGCATCGGTGAAGATGTCAAAGGTTGGAAAGCGGGGGACCGGGTCTGCGCAAACTTCGCGACCGACCACCTCCATGGATATCCCACCAACGAGAGCCAAGCAACAGCTCTTGGCGGCTCAGCTTCGGGTGTGTTGACACAGTACAGAACCTTCCCAGCGCACGTACGTATCTAGTTTCGTACGCATGGTCTTGGACTGACAGTGATTCCGAATTTTCAGGCGTTAGTTGAAATCCCAAAACACTTATCGTACGAAGAAGCCTCGACTTTACCGTGAGTCAGCCTTGAAGTTTTCTGTACGCCACCATTCACGAGTCTGTACTTAGTTGCGCCACATTAACCGCGTACAACGCCTTGAATGGCCCTGTTCCTGTCAAAGCTGGGGACACCGTGTTGGTCTTGGGCACTGGGGGGGTTTCCATGTGAGTCCGCCCGTCGATATCAGCATCAAATAAAATGCTTAACTTTAGGTACAAGTGCTGGCCTTCAAATTGCCGTAGCTTCTGGAGCCACAGTGATTGCGACGTCTTCATCCGACAAAAAGTTGGAGATTGCTTCCAAACTTGGAGCGAAACATCTGATCAATTATAAACGTTTCCCGGACTGGGACAAAGAAGTTCGACGTTTCGTGAGTTGACTTGTGTTCATGAAAGAAAGGCAGCTTTACTCATGAAAATCAGGCTCCAGAAGGAGTAGACCACGTTCTTGAGGTGCGTCTGAAATCCACATCCGTACATCTTGAGGTGACTGACCATGGTTGCGGGAAGGTTGGAGGGCAAGGGACGCTGGGCAAATCCCTTCGCACCATCAAGTTTGGCGGATGGGTTCATACCATTGGTTTTGTTTCGCAGGTAAGCTTGGAAGCAAGGTGATAGCTTGCTATGCTTATGTCGACTGACGGTAAGGATTCGTCCGAATTGGACGTCGTGGTGGAAACCTTGTCGCGAGCGGGATACATCCGCGGAATCCTGATCGGTTCCGTGACCCAGTACGCTCCCAGCTCTGTCTTTGCGTGACCATTCTCACTCCTGAATACAGATTTAAGGATCTTGTCCGGTTGATCAGCGCCAATCCCGAAACCACAAGGCCTGTTGTGGACAAGGTTTTCAAATTTGAAGAGGTCAAAGAGGCTTACGCGTACCTGGAATCACAGGCTCATGTGGGCAAGGTTGTTGTTCGAGTTTCGAAGGACTGAAAAGGGGGGGTCCACGTTGTCGTCAGTTTCGGGTGACGTGCAGTTGCAGTTACACGGATCAAATTGTTCTGTTTGGCCGATGTTTTTCAAACCCGTGGGAATTCTGCCTTGTGACGGGAGTTCGATTCTTTGGCGGTGATGTTTTCAGCATTGTTTTGATATCTGCACCATCGCCTCTTCAGGCTCTTCTCAATCTTAAATATTCTCGTCTCCCAACCCACGCGCGATATTTGAGGGTAGTCACTCAAACTTGCTATTTGGCGCAGTGTCCAAGTCCTCGCCGTGCACATGTGATTGTGCCGAGTGTCGCTCCTACTGTGCCGCTTGTGACTGGTGTGCTGCAGGGGAACAACGTGCAGCGTGCTTGTGTTCTGAAAGCACCTTGCTTGACGCTATGCTCCACACTATCATCATTCCAACCGACTGACAGACTATGGTTTTTTTTCAACTGTTCCAATTTTTCGGCCTTCTTGCGAGCATCCAGATGACCCTGTCGTACTGGCTCATGGCAGCGAGTCAGTTTTTCTTCCTGCTTCAAACTCGCCCTACTCACAGTTGTATCGTCGCTACTAACTGCCTGTTCAGACAACATCATCACCACTCAACGTATTGACCCAATCGAGTACCCGAACTTGGTTTCCACCCATGCTCATTCAGGTTGGCGAAGTTATCTTCTTGAGTTACGGTCAAACCGCATGCTGACGACGACGTGCACAGTTCTTGGAGGCAGTAACTTCGATTTCAACATGAGCACCGTAAGGCTGAGGCAAAGTCAATGCACGTCGATTCCGATCCCTCAAGATAAGAGCAATTACTGGTTTCCTGTGAGTTGATATGTGGATTCGGGCTGTGACATAGCTGTTGACTATTAAATCCAGCATCTGTATATCCAGTGCGTCTTCATAACTCTTGCTTCCTTATACCCTGTTGATGAACGTGTATAGATGGAACAATGGAACGTTCACCAGCGTGAATGGGAGTGCCGTAATGTATGTCTCCCCTGACGTTTATAGCGAAGGCCTCACTCACCAACTTGTTTTATAGTTGTGAACTTTCCTCGGTCTTCTCTTCGTTCTCAAACTCACTTGTAACTGATAGACTATCTTTTCAATGATCAGCCTGGGTCGGCGACGGCCTTCCCAGACGACGTGAGCATAATTAAATCCCTGGTTTCGGTGTATTGATGATAGGCCAGTTCCGCATGATATCGGGTGCGTGCAGCCACCCACCTCTTGCTCCACTGATACCATGTTCAAGAGTAGGAGACTCTAATCTTCGCACTTTCGACCCATCAAGCTTCGCACAACAAGCCGTGACCTTTCTTTGTCTGGACTTTAACGGAGTGTCAACTCGACACAACGAGCTTCCTTCAAAGGTCTGCCCCTCAGGAATCCGTTCTCAAATTGTGGGAATATATTCATCCTCTCTCGATTGCAATGATAATTGATGTGATTTCCAGAATTTTCCCAGTTGCTGGGACGGAAAGGTCTGGGAAACGTACATACAAACGAAGATGAACCCTTGACGTTCAGCTTTCAGAATGTGAATCCGGTTGATCATCGGTCCCACGTCGCTTTTCTCTCGGGTGGACCGGACAGTGGGACCTGTAATGACAGTAACTTCCCTGTGACTTTGCCCCGTATCTTCATGGAGGTACGCTCTCTGGTGTTATCGTTGATGCGTCGTCTTTGGTGTAAATTATCTCACAGGTGTACTGGAATTCAAACATCTTCGACTCTCAACGACAGCTGGCGTTTGACACTAACCAGCCGTTTGTGTACGTCCTTCCTCAGTCGCATTTATCTTTGGGTGAGCGGCTCATTTTTGTCCTAGGTTTTCAAATGGCGATCCGACGGGCTACGGATATCATGCGGGTGCGTGGGTCGTCACTGATCATGAGTCTTCAAGTTCCGAACGCTAGAATAGACTTCTTCAATGGGTGGGATGTTGGCGTTCTCCAAAACGCACTCGATAATTGTCATTGCGACCCATACGGCGATCCAACCTGTTGCATCGCGAATCATGTCTTCGACTTCAACCAGACTTCGCGTTGTTACATCAGTGACTCTTTATTGGAGAACAGTGAGTGTCGGATCGTTATGTGCTTGCACGTCCGTTCCGAACTCTTTATTCATGGATTCCCTCCAGCTCAAGGGACTTTAGAACTCCTTCCCGGAAACAATCCAGTTCAAGTTGGTTGCTATGAAGAGTTTTTCGATCCCGTCGTACCTGCGGTTCTTGCGCCCGTGTTCGTTTATGACGAAATTGGCGGTGCAGCTACGGGGACTGTTATCCAGGCGGCGTCAACTCTCGCTGTCGCGCAGACCGCTCAAGGGACGTGCATTCGTGGAGAGGTTGTGGTATCAAGGGCGCATTCTCTAGCTACGGGATGGTTGGAGCTATTTTTTGTGGTCTGTTCGATATCAATCTTCAATTGTCTCTAGTTGATTACACTCCCTGCCGAACCCTTGACCACAGGCCACAAGGCGAGTAATCTGAAACATTCTAGAATATGAAATTGGCAATGAACACCCTTAGTTATAAATCACCTCGTTCTCTGTTCTTCTGTTTCGTTCCGAACCTGTCCATCCTGCGCGCGATATGGCGGACCAGCCGAAGTCGGGCATCGACCTCTTCATTCGAGGGCAGATAGCTCTGTTTACTGGCGAACACCGAGTTGCGTTCAATCTTTTTCAGCGGTCAATCAAACAAATCCTGCAGAACGAAGACCTCACCGCAAATGCAAAACCGGCTGATGCGGTTGTTGTGGATCTCTTACCTCGAGAAACAATTGCTCTCGCCTGGATGGCCTTTATCGACTGTTTCAAGGATCGAACATTCAACCTACGTGAAGGTGGGTACAACCTGCCATCTCACCTTTGGAGTTTCGCGTGTGACGGACGAGTGGTATCCACACATCTAGCGACAGTACCAGAGGCATACAGTTTTCTTAAATCCTTCAATCCTTCGAAATCCAATGCGCGGAAACACCCTCGATTCAAGACCCCAGCTGAGAAAGTTGTCTTGAAGGCTTTGCAAATCTCGGCGGGACACACCTTGGGGGTTCTAGTATATGATGAGGGGGATCGCCCGGGCGCTGCTCAATATTATAGGAGGGCCTTGGACCTCGCAGCTACCCACCGACCGTTCGTCGACGCGACGTTGAATCCAAAGCATCTCGAACTTTGGATCTTCAATCTTGTTGAACAAACGAAGAAGAACTTGAACATCCTCATCGAATTTGATCAAAAGTACGCTGATACAGCGGTTCGATGTGGATTAGACGGTCGGGTGGGGAGGGGGCAGGTCGCGCAGATTCCGTCGCAACACATCAATCGGCATGGGGAGGTCGAGGTTGGGTACAACATCATTGCGACGGATGTCTGTGGGAAATGTGGGGTACGACAGGTGGGGATGAAACAGTGTTCGGCATGTCAAGCGATACGATGTCGGTGCTTCGTCTCAATCTTCTCTATTCGTGACACTCGGAGTCTAACGCCCTTTCCAGATTGCGGAGTGCGCTGTCAGAAAGATGATTGGAGGTATGTACGACGATTCATCACTCGTCCTCGCTCTCACCTTTGTCACGCAGGGAGCACAAGACGGCGTGCACCACCCCTGCCCGGTAAATCGAAATGCGTCCAGGCTTCTTCTTTCGAAACTTTTTATAGTGCGTTTCGAGTGCGCCTTCAACGGTTGAATCGATTTAATTCTATATCAACGCCCAACGCCCAACATGCAGAAGTTGGCTAGGAGCACGGCTCGAGTGTTATACACCAGCTATTGCGCCACTATGCCATCACAATTTTCACTCTTCTCTGAGGGGCGTATTCTTGGTTTCTTTCGTAAATTGAAATTTACATAGGACCGAAAAGGATGGGAGAGATAAAGCTAAGACAGATAAAGTTGATTCTGCAACCTGCAAAATAAGGAAACATAATACTACAAGTTCGAAGGGAAACAAGTGGGTATCGGATTGAAATGCCCTTCTGAGATAGGGCCTCTCCTTTATTCACTTGTGTGATCACAATAGAGCTCGCCACCAATCACGCCCACACACCTATCTGTAAGCGCGCGTTTTGTTAGTGTACGAACCAACAACGCCAGAACACTGGGGTGCAGAAACATCAATGTTGGCTTACTGAGGTCGATCACTTGCTGGTTGCGATCATTTGGGAGGCACCTCAGGCCCAAATGGGTCTCGGCTGGGTGTCGGGGTATTACCCCGTTTTGAGAGCACGTTTGCGCGAACATTCCTTCGCTAACCAATATACAACACATCAGCATCATGTCTGTAAAGAGTCAGGGAGGAGTCGTACCGTCGGCATTTGGGGACCCCATTGACATTTGCAATGCACCAATTGAGGTTGATCTCGGTGTCAACGTAATTGCCATTTCCATTCCAGCACTTGGCAACCAAGTACCATGTGCCTTGAGCGCTTTCTGTTCTCCATTCAATACACCGCCTTTCGTCTGCAAATCCACTGGATTCGATTTTGGAGACGGAAATGTTGTTGGTAGTGGAGGTGGTGGAATTAATAGAGACGCTAGCACCTACTGCTGGGTGAGCAAGCATGATACCGATGATGGCACCCAATTGTAAGAAGCGGGGAGAGAGGATTTGCATGGCTGCTTGGAGGGTATTTCGTTACTGGGAGAAAGGTTTGCCTCCTGCCATTTAAATGCCTGAAGATTTGCATTCAAGAACTATGCCCCCTCTTGTGGGCATTCCCTGATGTCAGTCGAATGTGGGCAGAATCCACATGGGTCATTGCCCATGGGGTCGTTGTGCCAGGGATGCAAAACAAGCATGATCATCGACAGTGTTATCACGAAACCACAAAAGGTCTATCTCTGCTGAAGTCAGGTTCGTCAAGGGGAAATGAGGGCGAGAATCATATCATCGGTCATTGCGACTTACGACCAGCGATTGCCGCGGCGCTATCAGTTGCGGTTGTAGAACAACGCATGAGGGCCACAATCCCATGGGTTCATTGTTATCAGCTTCTTCAGCGTGGTCCATCCAGGGCAGCCGCTGGGTGCGCTATACTGGAGAAAGAATCGTGATGCACTTCTAAGCATGAGTTCATGTTCCTGTGCAAGGTTGAGCTGTTGAAATCCATACCTGGGTATCATATGCTTAATTTCATCGATTGCAACTTTCTACCGCCTAGGGTCAACGAGAGATAGAGGCGGAGCTTCTGATGATGATAAGGTGAAAATAAGAGCATCGGCGGACTTTCCCGACGGTAAGAGAGGAAGACCTGGAGCACATTGGAGCCTCAACCAGCCAAGCGGGTATACCTGAGTAACTGTCAAACACTTGAGAACGAGCGGAGTGGTTAATCCTCTGGTGTATTGTACCTGCTACCTCTCGGAGTTCACATCGTCCCAATCTCGGGAAAGGAAGATGTGAAGGAGCAACTTCTTGATTTTCTCACATCGAACCCTATCAAATCGGATGGGTTGATGCGATCCTTTCGGAGACATACCCACGAATTTTGATGCGGGAGCGCGGCTTGAATTGTCATTGATGACCTGCGACTTCGAGACGACGGTGTTCCCTATCTGGTTTCAAAAGAACACCGTTGATATATTGATATCTGAGGGCAAAAGATGCGCGTGGTTGTCTCCCTATTGTTCACAGGAGACCACCGGGGATAAATGGTTAGTTTTCGGGCAAGGAAAGACTGAGTGAAAGTCGGAGGTTCCAAATTTTTAGGAATGTTCCCACCCTCAATTCGACCCCCTGCACCTGGGCTCCCTCTCGATGCACAGCCCACAAGACAACCTCCCCCTTCTACATATAACCCCACGACCGGAACTACATCAGATACACAGATCTCCTACGCCCACATGAAGACCACGATTGGAACTGCATCAAGAAGTCATGAAAAGGATCCTACATGTATCAAAACCCCGTCATGCAAGACCCCGCCGTAGTCTCGGAAGACCCGGGGTGCCCCGGTGAAACCTCGTTGGTGGTTTCGGAGATCCAGGTTGGACTGGCGTTCACTGAACACGTATGAGGTGATCAGGATTGCGCGGCGTTTGTAGGTTGTCACCGTACGGCTGCACAGCGAAGCTAGGGACTTTTGGTCCATCAGCGGATGTGAGGTAGTATCCTGAGCGATGGATAGCTGCCCTCACTGTTCTCATCCAAAAACAACGATTGGGAGGCTCCACTGATATACCAGGTGGGGGGTGGTTGTATCTTGCGAACTCGACCGTTGCAGGATTGCGTAGGATGTAATGCCTTCAGAAAATGACGCAGAACAATGTAATTTGTACCTTATGATAGAGACACTCTCTTTTTCATTTATATGCGATTTCCAGACGCATCTACCTGACTCTCGATGAGCAACGTCTTCGGTGGTGAGATTAGAATTAATGAGGCACGCTTGGGCTTGCTGCCGTTACCACCAAAGAAACTGGAGCAAAGAGGGCCTTGGTAGCACGCGATAGTCTTAGGCTCTCAGGATCCCGGAAGTTTCTCACCCTCAATTGCCCTCCTTCCCGTTTACCCACCTACTCACAAACCTCGAATCGCCAACCACAATCTATAGGCCATTTCACCTTTCTATCCATACGTTTGCTACTACTCATGTCGGGTGTCTCTCTTTTTCAACAAGCAGAAACCGCACACCTGCAGGGAAATCACAATCGCACCTTTGAGCTATATCAAAAGGCCATCAAGAAGATCCTACGTGATGAGAACCCCACGGCACCGATCCCCGCCATCGTTCCAGAAGAATTTCCTCAAGAAACGCTAGGTGCAGTATGGAGAAATTTCGTTGGGTATTTTCGAGATCCAGCCCTGGGTTACACAGAGGGTGAGTCAAGTTGATGAAATGACTTCTCCCACAACGCCACCATCATGACGCTTGTTATCCAGCAACTTCTCCAGAAGCGTATAAACTTCTTTCCTCTTTCAAACCAAGTAATACGAAGGAATATCCCAGGTTTAGAGGCACGCGTGGTCAAACCCTCCTCAAGGCCATGCAGATTACTTCGGGGCTAACCCTGGGCTTGCTCGCATGGGACAAGCAAGACCGCGCGACGGCTGCCAAACGTTATCAGGAGGCGTTGGATCTTGCAGCAACACATGAACCTTTCAACTCCATCAGACCAGACATCAAACACCTTGAACGATGGGTTGCAATGGATGTCAAAGAAACGCGGGATAACTTGGCCATCCTCACTCAAAACGACAAGCGGAACGCCGAGTTCTTCGAGGCGCTGGGTTACGAGGGTGGAGATTTGAGGAAAAGCACTGTTCATGTTCCGTCGACTAGAATTGAAGGAGATGGTAGCTTCAACGTGGTTGATAAGGTGGTCGTTGCGACAGATGCTTGCAAGAAATGTGGTGAGCGCAAAGCCAAACTCATGCGATGTGGGAAATGTAAGATGGTGAATTGTGAGTCCTGAATTTGGTTTTAATTGTCGATGATGTGCCGCTCAACGTCTCGTAGATTGTGGCGCCGAATGTCAGAAGGCGGATTGGAAGTAATGATCTTTCTGTCGATTCGCTTGCCGTTCACCCTGCTCAATTCTCCTTACAGATCTCACAAGCTTTCTTGTGCCCCGCCTGCAAATTCTTGAATTTCAGGACGCGAGCGTATGCTTAGTGTGTATTTGGAAGATGGTATGTCTGAAGGCCAAAGATAATCGACTGATCGACTGATGGAGTTCATTCCCTCACTCGTTTGTCGAATATACCACCATTACCAAATTTTTTTGGGCGCGACATATCACACGCGATGGTCCTGCAGAATTTGTGGTGCAATCAGGCTGAACCGCTCACCGTTGTGGACTTGTGGCATGTCCCGCCTTTCTTCGTACTTTTGTCGACTTTCCATACTTCGTATTCTACTGTAAAAAGTGAACAGTCACGTACACGAAAATCTTTGCCTCGTTATCAAAGTGCAATGTATTGATGATGTTTTACGGCAATGAAAGCCTGTGTATTCCGTTGACGGCAATGACAACTCTCACCACCACGGTTTTCTTCCCACCACGACATGCCCACCGAGGCATCCCCTCTTCTTGAAAACGGTGGCACTCCTAGGGCTCAAAATGTTTCATATACCCAACCTACGGAATCGCAGAATGAAGCAACGAACAAGTCGTTTTTCACATTAGTAAGTTGTGTGGCGAACGGTTGACAACTCTCTTTTGAATTCAATGGCCTGTTCAGATCATGCCGATGGCTTTTGGTATTTTCCTGGCTGCGCTAGACGGGACAATTGTGGTTTCTTGTACGTTTGTGATCCCCCGTCATACCGCGACAACAGGAACACTCATGGTAATCAACCGTTCTCAGCATATGCCTCCATTGGCAGCGAACTCAATGAACTGCAAGCGACGAGTTGGATTGCAACGGCGTATCTATTGACAATGACCAGCTTTCAGTGAGTGACCTTGAGCGTTCAGTCCATCCCAGAAAACTTAATGGCTCTTCCCCCAATAGACCATTGTATGGAAAGCTGAGCGACATCTTTGGGCGGAAGGCGTGCTTACTATTCGCGTATACCATTTTTGCAACTGGGTGTTTGATGTGTGGGTTGGCGAGAAACATGACAGAGTTGGTGGCTAGTCGGGCGTTTGCTGGAGTGGGCGGTGGGGGAATGACGACGTGCGTAAACTTGTGTCATCTGGTTCAACATAGCTTTCTGACCTTCGTTATCAGTATCGTTAGCATCATTGTGTCTGACGTGGTACCCCTTCGGTCTAGAGGAACCTGGCAAGGTGTGTTGGGGTACTGCTCCCAAAAATTTGAAGTGGCCGGCTGAACTTCGGAACAAGGCCTGCTCAACATTGTCTTCACTTTGGGTTCTGCAACGGGAGCTCCTCTGGGCGGTTTTCTTGCGGACACCATCGGTTGGCGTTGGCAAGTACAAGAACGCCTCCATTCGACTCCGCGCTGACCGTCATTGAAGGGCTTTCCTGATTCAAGTCCCGATTGCCATTATCGCCATTCTTTCGGTCTCTCTCACCCTCAAGGTCCCTCCACTCCCGGAAGCCGACTTCAAGGCAAAATTCAAAAGGGTGGACTTCTCGGGAGCGCTCTCCCTCGTTCTCTGCGTATTTTTCCTTCTTTTCGGACTCGACAGGGGCGGCAACGTCTCATGGACATCCACCATCACCGTCGTTTCCCTTTCTCTGTTCGCCGTTTTCACTGTTCTCTTTATATTGGTCGAAACCAAGCATGCTGCAGAACCTTTTGCTCCGAAAAGAATCGTCTACGACAACACTCCGCTGCTTGCAGCCTATTTGGTCAATTTTTTCGGGTTCGCAGCGGCTTTGCCCAACCTCTTCCAAATAGCCCTTTATCTACAGGCTGTGTTGGCAAAGTCGGCGAGTCAAGCCAGTTTGTGGCTGATACTCGCTGTCGGCGGCGCTTTGACTGGGTCATTGACCGGAGGGTTGATCATTCAGAAAACGGGAAACTTCCGCTCGGTGACGATCGTAGCATATGGTTTACTTTTTGTGGGGACAACTGTTGCGGTGTGCATGATGGGCGTCGTTGCGCACTTCCCTTATGGGATTGCTGCAGGTGAGCGATCAAGATCATATCAAGGCGTTCCTCCAAACTGACCGACGTGAATTTCTTGGTAGCGTTGTTCACTGCAAGCATTGGAAACGGTACGTTATCTCCCTTCTTCAAAACAGACATCTAACATAAATAACTATCTAGGCGCTGGCGTCACCACCAGTCTGGTGGCGCTGATTGCTCACGCAGGCCCAACCGACCAAGCTATCGCCACAGCTGGTGAGTTCCGAACCACCGCCGATTCAATGACTACCAACGCCCCATTGCTCAAATATCATTTACAGTTTCGTATCTTTTCCGATCTTTGGGATCAGTTGTTGGCGTTTCAATCGCCAGCACTCTTGTTCAAGATAACCTTCGCAGCGGGCTCCGGCGCGCTCTTTCGGGTGAACAAGCGGAAGATGTACGTGTTTTCGCTTTTTGTATCGTCTCGTTCATTCCCCCCCCCCC
>CEMH01204277.1:17782-34931 GCA_001179725.1 Macrocystidia cucumis | reverse complement strand
TTCGCCGCCCTCATGTCCCTCGTCTTCATCCAATTCGACACCAACGGACCACTAAAGCGACTAACTATCGTTTTCTTCTGTGTGGTTGGCCTTGGCGCCTTCGGCATAGCCATCATCYTGATTTCCGYCTTACTYGACTGYGACGACGACAGRGGAGGMGGGGGAAGAGGCAACCTCCCGCGTTTGTTGTTGCTCATGTTAGAATTTTCAGCGGCTACGTTCGTGATCCTCGCGGGTCTCTACGCGGATTGGGCACTTGGGATACTTGATTCAAACTTGTGGGGAAATCCGAGAAAGAGCGGGGAGAAACTGTATTGGGTGTTCTTCGTAGGGACACATCTAGCTTTGCTCAGTACCTAGTGCTGTACTCGTCCATGTTTTATTTTGACCGTATGTATGTCCTAACGTAATGTTGTTGGTTGTTCGTGTAATTTACCTGCGTAATTTGGATTCGTTTTGATGTTCGGCGAGTGCGGGCTCACCCCGGTGTTATCCGTTTTCTGTTGAATAACGTGGGGGAGATGCGCAAAACGCAACTAGTTTCTTATTTTCAAAGCTCTCGAGAACCACCCGAATTAATGTATCATCATCAATATGATATTTCATTTCATTGTTAACAACAGAAAAAAATCTACAGTAGAAAATAAAATCTCTCAAATCTCGAACTTTGTAGAGAAGAGTGAAATAACGTTTATTTGGAAAACAACAAAAGAATGTGCGTATAAAATTCGTGTGTGTGGGGAAAGTATAAATGATGATGTTGATATTGTGTGCGTATATAAGACTACAAATGCTAAGATGGGTTGGGGTGGTATGGGTGTATCGTCATCATCAATGGTCATGAGTGGGTTTGAGTATTTATGAAAAAGATAAGAAAGGAAAAAAAAAGTAGTGACCCTAATGAACCCAACTCGAACGAAGCCGATATTTTGGTAGGGATGTTGTGTAAAAGCGGAGGTAAATGCAAGTGGGTACTGCAATTTCGAAGGGAGTCGTACTCGTAGTTGTTGGGTGTCGTTGTTGAAAGCGAGAGGGGAGGTATCCAGAGAGCGCAAGTAAAAGAGAGGATTGTCGGGAAGAGAGGAAATGATGTAGGAGGCAATTCCAGGCGACCCAACCAGAGAAGAGCGAAACAGAACAAAAAAAGACCAGGAAAAAAAAACGGAGAGAAAAGAAAAAGACGCCATTGCATCAAGTTCTAATCCTTCATCCACTCGCCACCACCAGCGAGCGTTGCAAACACGCCTTTACGTGCCATGAGCTCATCATAGCTGCCATCCTCCACAATCTCGCCATTCTCCACGACGAGGACACGGTCGCACATACGCATGGCCGGCACCTTGTGTGTGACCATGATCGTCGTTCTCCCTTCCTTCGCTTTGCTGATCGTGTCCAAAACAGCCTGTTGATTCGCTCCGTCCAAAGCCGACGTACACTCATCCAAGATGAGCAGGTTCGAAGGCCTGGCCAGGGCGCGTGCGATCTGCAGCCTTTGCGCTTGTCCACCAGAAATGAGCGATGCGTTCTCGCCGACGAGGGTATCGTATCCATGTGGCAGAGTCATGATGAAATCATGAACGTTCGCAGCTTTCCCAGCCGAGCGCACGTCTTCGTCCGAGGCGGCGGGATTGCCGTACCGAATGTTCTCCGCGATAGATGCGTCAAACAAGTTTGGATGTTGACTGACAACCGAGACGTGGTCGCGCAAGTGCCCGACGTTGGTGGAGTTGAGGGCATTGAGGCCGACGTAGATAGATCCCCCGGTGGGCTCGTAGAGTCGTTGGATAAGCGCTGCGATGGTGGACTTGCCAGAACCAGAAGCGCCGACGATGGCGACACACTCCCCATCTTGAATCTCGAAGTTGACGTTGCGGAGGACAGGTGCGTCGGGGCGTTCTGGGTACGTGAATTGGACGTTGGAGAACGAGACGTTGCCGGAGATGGGAGGGCGAAGGAAGCCACGAGATTCGTCGGTGTCAGTGGAGAGTTTGAGGAATTGATTAATGTCGCTTGTAGCTTGAGAAGACTTGGCAATCTTTTGGGCTAAGGAAGAAAAGAACTGTCAGATGCATACACAACAGTAGATTTATGATAAAACTTACTGAAAGCCATCAACTGCGACCCAATGCTGACAGTGAAGACGACAAGGTTGAGGACTTCGACCATTTGGAGGTAGGTGTAGGTTCCGCGAGCGATAAGGACAGCGCCGACGTAAAAGAGAAGCGCTTCTGCGAGGTAGATAAGACCACTGGCGACACCCAAAGTGCAACCCTCCACAAAGGCGCCCCGCACCCCGGTGGAGAGTGCCCTGTCAGCAGCTTCGTTGAATTGAGTCTGGAAAACGCTTTCGAAGGCCATGCAGCGGATACCGCGGATATTTGTGATAGTCTGTCAAACCAAGCGTCGTCAGTACTCGAAACAAACTAAATAAAAAAAAGAATAAAACGCACCTCATAATATCCCTTAGCAACTTCCTCTCGGGCCCTTTTATTCCTTGCCTCGCACTTGGCGACCAAATTCGTCTGCACCGCCATCGTGACAGCAAACACCGGTCCAATCGCCAACCCCACAAGCGTCAACTGCCACCCTCTCACCATCGCCCAAATCAACCCCACGCTCATCATCGACATCACCACAAAGAACTGCCCAACCACCACCGAGATCAAGTGCCTCGCATCATCCCCGTCCTTCACAATCGACTGCACGATCCTCGCAGCCCCGTTCTCGCTCTTATCAAACCACTTCTTGTCCTGCTTCATCACCATCGAAAACGCGCCCTTGCGAATCTTCGTCACCCACGCCATCGCGTTCGTGTCCAAGATGAAGTACTTGAGCGCGATAAAAGTCGCGTCGAGCGCAGCGACAGCAAGCACGATACCCCCATAGATGTTGATCAAGTTCGTGTCCTTCGCTCCAGTCGACACCTCAAACAGCAAGCGGGAGAGGAGGAAAGAAAAGATGGGCGTCATCGCGCCCGAACACAAGCACACGAAGATACCGAGGAAGAAAAGGGGTTTCATGGGAATGGCCGGGTACACTTCGCGGAAGATGCTATAGAGAGAAGGACGGATGTTGTCGGGGTTCGATTCGGCACCGGCTTTGGATTCCTTGGGGAGGCTGGTCTTGGACGAAGACTTGACGGAAGTCATTTGAGGGACTTTGGCGGCATCCCAGCGAGTTCGTGGTGGCCTTTGAAGTCCTCCGGAAAGCTGCCTCCTTCGGGATGCCATCTCGCCGTTTTGCCTGATGACGAGCTTTTCCTGATCGAACGCCTCCTCCTCAGCGTCTTTCTCGTAGTGGTAGGGACCGACGACAGTAGAGTTGGAAGTGTTGATAGAGAATGTTGGGGAAGTTGGCGTGAATTGAAGGCTGTAACGGCGGCTGATGACGGTGTGGGCGGCGGTAGGTGAAGGAAGAGCCGAGATGCAGATGCTGGAAGGGCGTCTGGCTCTCGTAGTGGTTTCCTCAGCGATGAAAGCCTCGGGAGGAACAAACCGACTGATACGGTACGGCTGAGATCCGGCCAAGACTGCCGGTTGGATCGGAGCTGTCGTAGGCTTGTTGTTTGTCAAATCCGCCACCACATCGAACATCCAGTTGCCCAAAGTCAACGGCCTCAATGAGGGGTTGCGAGCCAACATGCTCTGGTGCTTGATGGACATGTTGAAAGGAGGAGCTGCCGCCGTGACCTCGCCAGCATCTTCCTCCGACTCTCGTTGCCGATCCTCTTGTTCAAGAATTCGCTCGACCGCGGAAGACTCGTTGTTATCGAGGTTTTTCTCGGGAAGGAAACCGCCAGTAGCGCGTTGACTATCCATCATCTCGCGGAACTCGCCAGAAGGCGCGTTCTCAAGGTCGTAGCGATATCCTTGCTCAACGACACGTCCACTTTTGAGAACATAGACGAAGTCGGAGGGGGAAACTTGGGAAAGATCGTGGGTGATGACGACAGTGGTCTTGTTTGCGCGCCAGCGCTTGATAGCTTCGAATACAAGGATGCGAGAAGTCCCGTCCAGCGCAGAAGTCGCTTCATCTACGCAATAATTAATAAGACGAACAACGAAGAAATTTAAAATTTAAAACATACCTAGAATCAAAACATCGGGATTCCTCAACTTGGCACGTGCAATGGCCAAACGTTGCCTTTGTCCGCCACTGAGTGCTGCACCACCAGTGCCCAACATTGTCTCGTATCCGTCAGGGAGATCTCTGATGAACTCGTGCATCATCGCCGCTCTGCAAGCTTCAACAACTTCGTCCCTCGTGGCGTCATCGGGGGTCCTTCCTCCTCCAGAACCAGCGAGTCCCATCGCGACATTGTCATGAACACTGCGGTCAAAAAGAACGGTTCCCTGCGCAACTCCAGCAACGTGTTCCTTAATCCAGGTCTCGTCAAGGAATCGCACATCCTGGTCGTCCAGTTGCACCACTCCTCGTTGAGGGGTATACATGCGAAGGAGAAGCTGGGCGACAGTTGATTTACCTGAACCGGAAGAGCCAACGATGAAGGTGGTCTCTCGGGCCGGGAGGTAGAGAGAAACGTCTTGAAGGACGGGCATTGTGGGGCGGGAAGGGTAAGCGAAGGTAACATCGTGCAAGGCGAGTTCGCCGGCGCATCGGTTGGGGACGATTTTACGAAGGGCAACGGAACCGCCCTTGGATGCACGTTTGAAGGCCGACTTGGTTGGAGCAGGTGAAAGGATACTTGAGGGAGTGGTTGGTGATGCGGATTTAGCCGGGGACGAGGGAGATGAGGGAGCAGCTTGACTGGGAGACTCGGAGCGAATGAGGGTAAGGAGAGAGACCATGGCGAATTTTCCGGTGGCAAGGGTGATGAAATGGGGAATACACATTTGCAGATTGCTGGTCGCGATGAGGCATGCCCAGAAGACAGCCATGACGTCACCAGGTCCAACTTTACCCTCCTTCACGAGTTTCGCGCCGAACCAGAACCCTTGAACGAACATGCTCATGGTGGTGAATTGCGCGAAGCCAGCGCAGACGAACCAAACGTTGCTGAGGCGTCGAGTGGCCCATCGAAGACGGTCGAAGACGGCGTTGACGGCAGTTTCCTCGTGAGCGGTGGCATTGAAGGCTTTGACGGTCGCGATAGAGGACACAGCGCGGTCAACGAGTGTTGCAGCGGTGCCTGCCTCTTTGCGTTCTTTCACAGCCCGAGGCCCAGCGATCGATTGAGAAAATCCTTGAATGAGAATGAGCGCGGGAACGGCGGAAAGAATGACGAGGGTCAATTGCCATGACCGCATGAAAGCAAGAATCAAACATGATATGCAAGTGGTGATATATTGCACCAGCATGCCTGACGCAAGGGATGAGGCCATCCGCACATCGTCAGTTTCTCTACACAAACAAAGGTGGTTGAGCTTCAGACGTGTAGAAGTAAAGTGAGAACCTACCTCGTGAATTTGGCCATCAGACCTCCAGCACCAAGAGGCCCTTGTTCACCCTCAGCACTTTGTACGGTGCCTTCGGCGCCCAACTTGGTGTCGAACCATACCATGTCTTTCTGTGTTACGGCCGCGTAGACTTTCTTTCTTAAAGTCATGACATTGTTCTCGCCCGTCCATATCCATAGACACGATGTTAGACTGCTAAGAGCCAGAGCACCGACAGCGAGCCCAACAAGCTCGAGAGCTGAGATGGCCATGGATCGCAGAAGCTGGTCCTTTGCTTCTTGTGGTGGATTTGGAGTAAGGGGAAATTGGGCGAACGCGTCAAAGGCTTGACCGACGACGTAGGTCATGAAAGGAGCGATACCGCCTGTGACCATTGATGTGAAGAGGGCGGGAACGAGAAGACATAGGACCTGTCGTCTTGAGAGTAACGAAAAGAGCAACCGTATTGAAGGTGCAATAGGTTGTGGAGGTGGGGGAGGAGGGGATAGTTGGGTTATCGAAGTTGGTAAAGAAAGACGCGACTGTTTGATATCGTCTGATCTTGTCGAGTCTATCGAAGTGCGGGGAGAAATATGGAGGTCGTATTGGAGGTCATCGTTGTTGTTGTTGTTGTTGTTGACGTTGACTGCTAGGGAAGTATTTCTGCGCATGATGAAGAGAAGGTGAAGGTGAAAGTATGGAGAGAGAAGGAGGAGGAGGGGGAGGAGTAGGGATGGATGAGGTGGGCCATTTGGAATCCTTTTGTCTGCTTAACGAAGCCGACAATGGCTCACAGTGAACACAATAGATCCCTTTGTTGTCCTTTGTTTGGTCACCACTCAAAGACAATAAGAAATCCCCATATCTCCCTCCCCCTGCATAGTTCTTTCCAGAAATATATATTACAATCCAATCTAACGAACAATGGTAAATCCATCGGTCGACGTGCACCTTTTCCCCTTTCGATATCCACCTCGCGTGCAATTTCTTCGTTGTTTGGCTACCATTGGGTGACCAAATAACATCTCCAAATATGGAAATACTTCTCCTCATCGACTCCTCCGAGGTCCCCTCCCACTCAGAAGCGCTTGCACTAACTGCGATCAGCTTCAAAGATATCGCCTCAGATCATTGACTCCAAATTTGAAGTAAATGTCAGCAAAGGCACGCATTCTCAGCCAGACAATAAGCCCTCGGATTTTACGGGTTGATCGCTCCGAGATGAAATCATATCCTTTTCACCGAACAAAAAACACCTCATGCCATAGTCTCCTGCGTCCTGGCGGGTCCGCTACGCTCACCGGCAACACCGGGAATGGTAGATCCCAAACTGTTGTCATCGCCCTCTGCCCACAATACCCCATTCAAACCCTTCTGACGTTGGCGGCAGGCATCCAACCCCAGCGCGGCTTCCTCTGCTATAGCTATTGCTCACGAGCGAAATCAGTCAGAGATGCGCTTCGGCGTCATCGGATGATGGGACAACTCTGCACTGCTATTCATGTCACCAAAAGACATCCGAAGGAGGGCGGTGCTGTCGAGCTGCGTACATCATTCATCACTACACGAAACCGTGCTTTCCGCTCCGACTAATCCTGTTCAAGAATTGGAGGTCCAAGCTGATCCTTTTCAAGCCTCTGCGTAATTCAGCTGTTTCGGTTTCAGGGCGTCGAATTTCGAGAGGGCGATCGCGATCGCTCATTCGCTTTATTTGGCTAACCCGGCGACCAAACAAATCCGGCAACCCAAATATAACCAAACACGTGCTTTCCCTCATTGTTGGATCCGTCATTGAGAACGAACAGAACTTGCCCTCAATGACGTCTTTATCCGAGCTCTTTGTTGGCTCTTTGTACTTGCAGACGATAACGGACGACAAACGGGAACTCAACAACTCCCAGCTCACATCGTGTTCTCATCACCAACTGCCCTTGGCTTCGCGTGCTTTATTTTTGGATTCACCCCCACACGGTCCATGACTCCACCGCTTCAATCCACGACCAAAGGACACGAGACCTTTTCAGTTTCTCCATGAAGTTCCCTTCCAACTTTTTAGCCGTGCTGAAAGGAGTTTTGAAGCTCGTCCCACACGCCTCGTGTTCGTCTCCCTTTTTGTCTTTACATACTTTATTCCTTTTTTTGAACGGAACTTGGAACTGACGTGCTTCAAGCTTACCCACGCAGTGTTCGAACAATGCCCAGTTGTTTACGGTCTCCTGTAAAAAATCTGACATGCCACGGACCACGGGACGGAACTATGGATGAATCAGAATTGCCCGACCACCCCTACGCAGCATCAGCTCCCCCCTCTCTATATATACATCACACCCGAAACGCCCCAAGCAGTGAAAACTTTTGGCACCATCACAATACAGAGAACCCGAGGCGACTTCCATACAGCTTTCGTTGAAGCTATGCTGTGCCCCATCAATTTCGACACCGTCACGGCGTGTTATAACGTGGGTTTTCTTCGGCCAACCATGGTTGGTGGCGGTGAAATGGTAAATTTACAAGTTGAAGTTTCTCTCCTGCTGCGGCTTCTTATCGACCGAGTCCACCGAGAACGCTATTTGGGATGAACTGCTCAACATAAGCGTCTACCTCTTGCGCTCAGTTTTGCAGCCAATTTGGTCGGGTAAACAATTTTGTGAGAGCGCTTGGGCTTAAGACACTCACACTTCATGATATGAACTCGTTGCGGACATGTTTCCGCGGAACTGGACACT
The DNA here is from genome assembly GCA_001179725.1 of Macrocystidia cucumis. Lineage (NCBI taxonomy): Eukaryota > Fungi > Basidiomycota > Agaricomycetes > Agaricales > Macrocystidiaceae > Macrocystidia > Macrocystidia cucumis. Next base: position 26,809 of record CEMH01204277.1, on the reverse strand, counting down.
CCCAAGTCTTAGAGGCCCAATAGTTGCGTGTGAGATTAGCAAATTTATCGTCGTTGCCACTTGTTTCATTAGACTACGCTCAGCTCTAAATCATATCGCTATTTGTCCAAATCGAGGAGTGTGGCCGTGACAACGCACTTGGAATGGGAACATGCAAACCCAAACGTTGGACGTGAGCCTTTGCGTTGCGTGTTGGCGTCTATTGTCTTGTCTGTGTACACAGTTGACAATTCGCTCTCCTTCCACGAAAGGGCGTATCTCTCGCCAATTTGACAGCACCATGGCTTGAGGACCCAAAGAACCAAGTGCTTCTGCTTGGTTGATGGAATGTGGAGATGCCATTAGTGCCCACATCGCCCAACAGCGATCGACATTAGTAAACGTGCCACACCGGCACACAGCCACAAATGCGGCTGAGGGTAATTCAAGTATAAAGCTACGAAGCCCCGAAACTCGCTGGTTCTTAAGTTGCATTCAGTGACGAAGAGTGCAATACAAATACCCTCCAGAACGATCAGTTAGGACAGCGGACTGTGAAGGCCAATTGTCTCCGTTACACCAGCAACGCTGCTGACCCACAGCGACCGTGGATAACCATCGTTCTCGCGGTTGATCATAACAAATCTAATTCAACTCGGTGTCGAGATTTTATTGCTCGATTTCGGGGTCAAACGGGGTGCCCTTCATACCTGGGTTCACCAAGCGCATTAATATTACTTGAGCCATTTTATACACGCGTCGAATAATCCAAACGTTAGAATCCGTTAAGTGGGTATGATTAGATGGGTATAGCTACATGAAGCACAGAAAGCCTACAATTGCCCAGCATTTCGAGGAAAACCACGCAAAAGCCCTCCTCGTCCAGATAACCGACAAACAAATCCACTGGCGTTCACACGCGCGGCGCAGAAGTCGAACGTGGAGCGGCGGGATGATAGATTCTCGGTAGCTTTCCCATTTCGCGACAAAATCAGCAGGGAGCCCTTTCCATTTGTCATAACCAGCCGTGTAAATTGGCTCTGAACAACGAGCCATTCTTTGTTCATGAGTGATACCACTTTCAATGTCATCGAAAAAAGCAATGGCTTCAGAAATACTGAAGCGACGAGCGATGTTGCGAGTGACCATCCGGTCCAAGAACGGTGCCAGCATGGGGACGGTGGGGGTACATCCCTTCAAAGCAACAAATGTCAGCCAAAGCTGGGGGAGCAGTAATCTGCTCTAACCTGGGCGAAGTAGCAAAATAACATGCCAAGAGAGGCAACGTCCCACGCAAAGGGGTCATAATCGTATTCGCCTTGCTCGGTGTCTGCAGGTCTGTAGCCTAGTGTGCCTTGGTATGACCGGTTGTACGGCAGTCGACATTGTTCCCGCGTCGCGTCCATAGGAAAAGAGATGGACAAATCAAAATCAAACAGTGCGTATCTCAAGGTTCCAGCCGCACGGCGTGCTATCCGCGACGGATGTGAACGAGAGTCCCAAGAAAGGTCAACTACATCAACAAGAACGTTTGATGAAGAGATATCCTAAGAGAAACGTGTGAGAATTCCTCAAAGATTCGGATCGATAGGCAGGGAAACCTACTCGGTGGACAATATTGCGGCTATGCAGAAAATCCACTGCCTGTGATGTTTTCAGAATTGACCAGTTAGGAAGAAAAAAGTTGGAAAATTTGTAACTCACTACCAACATCGCGTGTATGAAGTCAAGGAGTTCGTGCACACGACGAAATGGCGGTTCAGCTGGGTGAACTCCCCATCTGCAGATGGTTTACCTCAGTTGCCATCTTGCAAGAGAGGATTTGACGCACCTTGGCATTAAGACGAACAAGTCGGAGCTGTCTTCCGCATGCAGGAAGCCCAGAACAGGTAGAAGGTGAATATTTGAAAACGCCACTGGGGATAAGAGTTGCTTGTGCTCGTGAAGCATGCGGAGAATTCTGTGTTCGTCGCTGTTCCTCTTGATTGGTTTGAGCACAATGTGCCTTGAATGAGAATCTTGGGCAAACATTACAACCTAGTGACTTGATTCAACAATGATTTCATATGGAAATAGGAAACACGCACCACAGTGTTCGCCGCTAGGACTGGAGACGGACGCTCCTCAATCTTTTTCCGAGGGTCCAAGAAAGCATATGGAAAAGAATCCACTGAGTTTATTTGCGGTAACTGATCATCAGAGGGGTATGATATTGTAGGATTTTCCTCGTCGTTCAGGCGACTAAAAGGACGATATCCACGTTCAATAAACCACTCGCGTTTTGATTCCCAGAATTCTATTTGGGCGCTCAAGCGATTATCGAAAGACTCTTGGGAGCATGAGACCATTGTAAAGGCTGAAGTCGGTCTGAAGGAATAGCGGGGGAAGGAGCGTCTGGGTGTAATGATTCCGCACTGGACTGGCCTTGGTTCAACAATGCTTTCCGGCTATTACCGCGATTATTGATGCGTCACGGCCTTCTCACGGTAAAGAAATGTCACAGCCACGACGCCATCAATCTTTCGACTTGGTTCAGACCAAATTCAACTCAAATGCTGTGGAAATTACATTTCTTCACACATTCGAGGACATTCCAGATGAGTGCGTGGTGGTGCATGCAATCCATCTGACTTGTGTATTTTGCTGCCTGTCAGGCTCTGTCAGGTTCACCTTTCTGTGGAAGGACCCCATTTCTAACGGTCAGCCATCAATGTATCAAGTACTGCGTGCCGCGCTGCCCGAATGATGAGATACCCTTCTCCATTCTAACCTCACTATCCAGTCTCTGCTATTCCTGAAGAACGCCGCGTCCTGTACCACCACTCCAAAGACACTAGTGACCAGCCTGCCCGCATCAGGGAGAGCACGACGACATCTGCAGGGAACAAATGAGTCGGAGTTGGCGTGTTGACCTGGCGCCTCCGAGGTGGTGGTTCGTGACCCCTTTTTTGCAGAGACGCTACGGGTTTTCAATACGAACCACGTCTCATGATGTTGCAGGGAAATGGTAAAAGTCACGAAGGCGCCAAAAACTGTGGATGTGATTGGAGGATTCCACGAAGCGAGTCAGAAACATGCGAAGCAGATAAATCCACCGAAAGGCCTTGCCCTCGAGGCCTGAAACCTGAAAGGAGGTAGATCGAACGAGCTCAGCGGTTGATTGGCGCTGTCGATGCTGCCAGCTGGCAGAATACCGACTTGAGCCTGGCCTCTTCGACTTAAACCAAGAGAAAATATCTCTGGGAATCTAACCATTATGACTCAAAATTAACAAACTAAACTGGCAGAGCCCTTGATGATCCCTGTTCTGACTCGTTCAGGGCGAGCAGCATTGGTCGACCGAGCGCCGAGCATGCCCGAGCTACGTTCGAAATTTTGGTTTTCAAAACCAGTCGTAAAGCCTTTTGGTACATGTCTGAGATTGCACGCGCTTTTCTGACTGGTCTTTCAACGCTCTTCACTTCCTTTGACTATGTTGGTTCTCCCTTCCTCACGATCTTGGCCACACCTTCGTCAGTATCACAAGAGGCAGTGCCATCGAAACTCCGCAGCATTGACCAGATTGATGCTGACTTGCCAGATTGAGGTATGCCACAATGGGTCATGTTCTGAGGCAGGAAGAAAATCAATCCCAGACTAATATTGGTGGCGCCATGTGCACAGCTGTAGGTCCGCAATAAGGAGTCCATTGACATCCCTTGTTAAGCTGGTGGGGTTGAGTCCGAGTCAGTAAACCAAAATCGTGGAGACGCTCAATGGTGCATCTTGGGGTCGCCGGGGTTGATACCGACTATTGGTTGCGATCAAGGTTAAATGATTTACGCATAGCGTTCATTCGACTTACTTCCGTTCAAGGCTGTCTTAGGGTTAATGTCGAGCCCTTCGTGTGGAAAAACACAAATTTAACTAATGTTGGACAAATATGCGTCTAATGGGTTGAGTTTTCAGGTATATAAACCCAGCAGATTTGACCTCACCTCCCATCCCTTATCTCTTCAACCCGAATTGAACACACTTCTATATCTCAAAGACAATGGCTGTTCCGAACTCGAAGCGTGTCCCTCCTCCGGTGACTCCAACTTTTCAAAGGGCTTTCCAGGTCTGTCTCCTCGATGTTGAAGGGCTCGTGCTGATGTCGGCGTTGTGTCTCCTAGGTCGGCGAAGAAGTATACACGAAAGAAAGCTTACTCGTTTTCAATGATGACACGCGGGAGTCGACTGAACTCCCCCCCAACCACCTCGTCACAATCACTTTGGTCAATGTTCCGGGTGGTACCGTAAATAGATATCCGACGCCGATGATCATCTTACTCACTCAGACTCGCATCCAGGGTGATACTCAGCTGACCCCCACTGCTGAAAACGCAAGTTATGCATTTCGTGCCTCTTTCTGGGGCAGAGAGTACCATGAAGAAGTCGGCACTCAGGTGACCTCTGCGCGTGCCAGGTACATGGACCTTTCGGAGACGATTGGTGGACCCCCGCTGGAAACAAAGATCTTGCAGGTTTGTAAATCGAGCTTTTCAAAGTGTAACTGACATTGACTAGCTCTCAAGGCGAATTCATTTGCTTATCTGATACGAGATTTTGTCTACAATACGCGGGGGCAGAAAATCACCATTCCGAAGCGCACTAAGGTCAAGATTATGCAAGACCCCGAATCGCAAAAGGTTCGTCAGTTTTGTTTCACCGAACTCACTACTGAACGAACCTTCAAACCTTCCCAGAGCTCAACAACACCCAAGAAAGCAACGGAAGCGTACTATTACGTGGCCCCCGTCACTCGCCAGCGAACTATGATTCCCGTTCATAGGGCAAGCCACCAGGTTGTTCCACACGACAAGTTCAAGCGCAAACTTTGAGGAATGAGAGGGAGAAGAGTTGAAAGGAATGAATAACGTTGTTACCCTTCGTTTGCTTGTTGAAATAGTTTGACTCAATTAACAACTCTTGAAATGTTTTCTGTCCTCACCCAGTCCAGTGAAGACATACAAGGACGGGACAAGCAAGAACACGGAAAGAAATAAGATTAACCATGGTCCACGCGCACCACAATAACCAAGCTGACGGGAGTCAATGCGAGGCTTCGCGTCGCATGGTGTGGTGTCGCAGGCGCTAGAGTGTTATTTCAACAAAATAGGGGCTTTGAGGGTTTGCATTGTCAATCATGTCGCCTACTTCCCATGTCGATTCCTCAAAAAATACTTCTTGAAGCCCATTGAAGCTGTTGAGTTCACTAGGAGCGAAAAATGTCTGCCCCCGTGGTCATGGGTGATGGTGACTCCGAATTGCAAAACTGCATCTCCGCTTTGTGTTTTAGGCTTTTTTTTTTTTTGCATGTGAGGGAGCTGCGGCGTTCATATTATTCCTTTGCACGCCAATCGTGAGTATTTGTACGCTTGGATGTAGTGAAAGCTGTTGTACTCCGTGATCATTAGAAAGAATCTCGGGGGAGGTTGAAGAACCCGGTGGATCTATCCCACATTTTAGACGCGTAYTKRACAACGTATATGTTTGCTTTGAAAAGGTCCAAAAGATGGGAACTGGAGGCGCGGCGCGCAACCACCAGTCAATATTGAATGCATTGATGATTGATCGATATGATCAGTGATCAATATTCAATCGCGATCCACAATCTCCAGAACACGATTCGGTGCCGCGTCATTTGTATCTTGTTGGCCTCAAGGTGTTCACAATCTGAGCCATTGTTCCAAATGGGACATCAATTCCCTCTTGTACACAAGGACTCGAAGCAAGCGGTCTCACCAGACTGATTACCATGGTGACATCGGCTTGATATTCGAGTTTTGATTTTCGAGTTTTTGTGTATTCCTTTTTCTCCTTTTTCTCACTGGCTCCTTTCTTTGAAGATCTTCGTTTGGGCGTTTGTGATCCCAAATCCACTGTATGCTCGTCTCGAAATCCTGAGAACAACGGCAGTCATCGTTCTTCCGCATGGGCGTCTCCAAGTGTTCGGTTTATCCTTACCCCCGCCACCGCTTTTGGTAAGGATTTGTACCGCCAGTGTTCAATAGCAGTCACACATTACTACGTCGACCCTCTCTTGCTCTGTTTTCTGGACCACCGGGCCTGGGTTCTTTTATGTATGGTGAGTTTGCATCATGCCTGATGTCGCCCAACACATAGCACCCCTGCAATTTTGGTGGAAATGACTCCTCTTGTTTTATGCATTTATCTTTCAAAGTCCTCTCACATCGTGCGCCACAGGAACGACTCCTTACATCCCTGACTTCCCCCTATCAACTATTGCAGCCCACGCAAGAGGTTCTTGTGTTTTTCAGCTCCAAGGGAAACCTGATGCCACAGTTGTGACTGCCCCTCCCCACTGGCGTAACCCAAAATTTTCTTCACAATGCTGTCAGTGCATGGCAGTCGAGATCGTTTGGTGAGCGCGGCGCTGACTTTGATGGGACAAAATCGCCGAAAACGTATTGTTAAACCCGAGAAAGCGGTACATGATGGATCCGCGTTCACTGGGTAGAACCGTTATCAACAGCGCTAGTCAAGTGCCAGGCTTCGATCTACCTCCTTCAAGGTTGCGGGCCTCGAAAGTAACAACACCTTTCGGTTGTGTACCCCGTTTGCATGCTTCTTTGGTGGTTCTGGTGAGTTATCCAATCATATCGACTTCTTCGCGCCTTGATCATGTCCCTGCGACATCACGAGAAGTGAATCACACTCCACAGCGTCTTCCGACTATTTTGGAAGAGGTACCATTGGAACAGGACCAATCGAGCGTAAGACGGCATCCATTCCCAGTGCAAAACCACTGTGCTGCGTTGTGTTTTGCTTCCTTCGTCATGCCGGTTTGGCGGATCCCTGTTAATACGCTGTGTCAACATTGAACTCGAAACTTCCCCCAGTGCCCTAACTCGGTCCCAACCTCCTTTGAAACATGAGACAAACATCGTGAGAGAACTCTACACAAGCTCAATGCCGTGAAGACCGAACCTGTCCACCCACATCTTCGTTGATCCGCTCAAGAAAGTGTCTGTCACAATTGCTTCAAAAGGTTGGAGGAATAAAGAATTCGTTTATGTCTGGTTTTGTAAACGTTCGTTGATTATATTGCTGATAACACGATATTGGTTTGTTCTCACCTGATATGTATAACGTCTTGTACTTGACGGAGTGAAGCACCTCGGTTTGGATGGGAGACAAGTGAGGATCAGTGAGACGGGCTCAAAGTTGCCTGATAGACTAATGAGGAATCGTGGCAAACCCCAACCGTGAGGAGTTGCCATGTTTTCCGGCAATTGACGAGAGTGATTATGGAAAGAACGGTCGAGACAAGGATGCTTATACCACACAATCAGATATCCAGGCGATTATGGGAAGGTTTGCGATATGGCCAAAGGGGTCAGCGGCCTCGATAGTGCCAGAAGATGGTGCAAGCCCCTATCGATACAGGCTGTGTCTAATGCCGTTTTATAGTGGAAGTGACCTCGATTCACTTCCCGCCTCCGCATCTCCCTTGGAGTTATAAATCAGGGAGGACCTACACCTATTTACCCAGCAGAAGTACAAACTCTTACCTATATCTGATCGGAGTACTCAAACAACACCCTGAACAGATGATTGGATTCTGACCTTGAAAAGCATTCTGCAGCGTTGAGTCCAACGGTGGGTAAAAACACAACGACCGTATTTGAGTTCCCTATGAAATACGTTTATGAGAAAGAATAACCGTCTCGTATCGACCGGACTTTGGAGAACAGCCAAGTAAAAGTCCTCCTCGTCCATACGACGGAGACACGGATCCATTGTCGTTCACATGCACGCCGCAAAAACCGGACATGAAAGGGCAGAACGATAGGTTCGCGATAGCTCGCACACTTTGCAATGAATTCAGCCGGAAGGCCATTCCATCTGTCGTGGCGGATCTCATGTATCGGGGGTGAGCAACGAGCCACCCATTGCTCGTGAGTCAGACTAGCTTCTACTTGCTTGAAAAAAGCAATTGCCTCGAGGATAGTAAAACGACGGGCGATGTCACGAGTGACCATTCGGTCCAAAAACGGTGCTAGCATCGGAACAATGGGAGTACACCCCTAAAAATCGAAGATCGTAATCCCATGGTTAGAGAAAAACGAGAGTAGCATGAAGGATGATGATAAGTTTGTCCTTACCTGGGCGTAGAAACAGAACAAAATACCGAGACAAGCGACATCCCACGCAAAAGGGTCGTAATCGTATGCACCTTGATGACGAGAGACATCAACCCCGTGAATCCTACGAGAAGACCTGGGACATCTACATTCCAAGCGTCAAGGTTCCTGTAGCGTTGAATTAAGGAATGAGGAACCCACAACAGAAACCCCAAACGACTGAACTCCCTGGCAGGGGATAGTCATCTTTCCTGGACATTTCGTAGGCTACATGAAGTGCTGTCATCCCGTTCAATAGCGACATGTTCAACTTCCAAATCCCAATCACCAGCAGTTGCCACGTTCTTCTGCATTTCACTAAAGTAATGGCGAGAACGGTGGAGATGATGAGGCTGAAGGTGCCGAGAGCGATGTCCGCTTGAAGCGATTGCAGTTGGACTTGCGAAAAGGCCAAAGGGGTCGTCGGCCTTGCCAAAGCCAAGCAATGGTCCAATATGTGAGGAGGTGAGAAATAAAGCCGAGAGCACCGTATGGGAGGCTGTAACATTGGATTTCGTGAAGCAGGTCGTCAGGTTGACGAGAAAAGACAAGGTTCATCTGTGGGGAAAGATTATCAAAATTGTACTTGAAACGCGTGAAAAAGCGTACCGTAGATCGTGTCTATGTGCACCCAGGATGCCTGAGCCTCCTACAGCGTTTTCTGCACCTGTCTGTGCTGTTGAGATTCCAACCCAGGAGCTCGACACCGCTCTGCATGCAATCCCTTTTGGACCAATTGCAACCCGGTGACCCGTTGTAAAGTGTAGACATGCTGAGCCAGTGGAAATTCCAGTTCCGAATGACTGTGGCAACAAAAGCGCTGATTCATGGATAATGGGTGGGGGGAGGTGAAAGGACAAACAAGATCATCGTTGAAGAC
>CEMH01204277.1:0-11966 GCA_001179725.1 Macrocystidia cucumis | reverse complement strand
TGTTCTCCTGGTGTCAAAAATGCTCCCACTGACCCTTTGGCGGATGCAGAGCCCTGGATAATATGCAGATTTCGCAAATACCCAAGGCACGTTTGCGAAGTGGGTCTTGAGTACCTGGCCTATTCGAATCGATGACGTACCTGATTTGGTAGGTTCGCTCGTCCATGATGCACCTTGAAAAATCAGACATCCCATGACCGCTTCGCTTGTTTTCAAAAACGATAAAATCTCCAACACGCTTCAATTCATGCGAATCAGAACCGCTTACCCGGCTGACGAAAACACCACCCAATCCTATTCTTGCTCTTTCGAGCACACCGCACCATCTCGTGGATGGACACGATGCCTGGTAACACCACATCCACAACCAGTCTGACCATATGCACCACCCGTCGATCTCCACTGGCGCTCTCGAGAACAGATTTTCCTTGAATTGGTGTTGCGGACCACGAAGAAGAAGAGCACCTGCTCTTGTTTCGAGCTTCGATGCCTAGATCACGTCCGTTTTGTCATAAAATCCCTTCACGACAGTCGGAATTCCAATGATGGCGACACGCGACCTCGTCACTGGACGGCTGATACTGGGGCCATCTAGATCTACCCGTTCCGAGTTTCCGTGGTCTCCTTGGGGGTATCATTTTCGTTACCTACTTCGCCTTCGACTCCTCGCTGATTCCTCACACCATTTCCTTTTTTCTCAATGCTCAATCGCATTGTATCCTGAATTGGCTTTCCACCGGTGCTACTGTGTTGTGGCGAGCGAACCCTCATCATCGCTACCTTAGGACTGGATATCGAAAGGCTTGCTGGCGTCTTGTTCTGCGTTCGACTTGCTCAACTTCTCAACGGAATATCTTCGCGATTATTATATATATGGGACACGAGGTGTCAGCTCAAAATGTCAGGTTGACCGAGTAATCATTGTACAATTTAAACACAATTGCTTCACAGTGGCGAATATCTACAAAGCAGCAGGGACGAGCTGCAAAAGATCAACCAGGTCCCCTTTACTGTTCAGACTTGCTTGAATCAGCGCAACGTCCCTCAACGCTCCAAGCGGATCACCCAATCCATCATCGTCCCCTTTGATGGCCTCGAAGAAGCTCCCAAACTCGGCTTCTACTCCGCGAGAGGGTGCTTCAATGATTTCTTCCACGACCCGGCCTGGTTCTCCTTCGGTCGGAGCAGCTGATTTGATGATAACTTTGATGATAGGAGTTTTCGATCCTGGAATGGTGGTTGGGTTGAGTGAGAGCCAGCCCTTGGTTCCTGTGACAACTAATGAATCAACCGCTGGTTTCTCCTCAGTCGGCGCCGCGAAGGTCAACTCGAAAATTCCATGGAAGGTCTTTGCTTTGACGACGGAGTTGATAGTGTCGAATGGCTTTAGATAATCCTTGTTGAGCGATGCGAAACCCGAAAGATGAGTAAGAGGTTCCTGGAGAACAGCCCGTACAACGGCTGCGCTATGCTGCAAGCCGATGTTTCAATAGGGAACGGTCTTTTTTAGAAAAATGTAAACTCACGACGCCACCGTCAAGCTATCGACTTGTAAGCTGAAGTCGAGTACGATCAATTACGACTCACCAAAAAGCCACCTTGATACTGACCAATCTGTTAGTAAAAGCGATGAATATCCTCATGAAGGATTTCTTACATCTGGAACTGTACGCCATGGTGTCTTATACCACATCGAACTTTGGTCGAGGTGGTTGACTACGACGGTTCTAAAAAATATAACGTCGCCAATTTTACCGTCCCGAACAGCCTTGCCAGCAGCGACCACCGCCGGCTCAGCCTCATAGTTCTCCGCAACCCTCCAGACAAGACCTTTCGGTTTGTACTTGGCGTTGACCGTCTTGATGAGCTCAAGGCCTTGCGCTACGTCCGGGGCGACCGGTTTCTCGCTCAAGACATGTTTCCCCGCAGCCAAGCATTTCAAGACGACCGAAGGAAGGATGGAAATGGGCAGAACGATGATAACTGCCTCGATATCTGATCTGGAAAGAAGAGCATCCAGGTTCGCGGCGATATCTCCATCGTGATAAATGTCTGGTGCAGCGGGTAGTTTTACGATTTCCGTTGCCGACTCCGCGAGCTCACGGGCACTCTTCTCTGATCGAGAATATATGGCCCTCAAGGCGGGAGCTGAATCACCCAAGGCAGCAAGAGCGGGGAGATATGCTAGGCAGATGGGTGTTATGGTGAATATTCGGAATTAAGCAATACAGTTAGGGGAACTCACCTAACTTGGCGAAAAGACCTGCTCCGAGGATGGCGATTCCGGCGATAGTTGACATGGAATGTTTACTGGTCGAGAGATATCAGGTTAAAGAGGATGGCTCGAGAGAGAAGAGGTCAATACTGATTAGAACTTGGGCATACTGGAGGTCATACTTATGGGGCTAAAACATAGACCGGCTGTGGGGTCTGGAAATGGGGACTTTTGTCATGATGTCACGTGTTTACCGATAAATCTCCGTGTTTTGGGTGGATTGAACTTGGTTCTGTCATGACAGTATGGGCCATTCCCTGCGTATGGCTCCTTCTTTTTCGAACCCGCGGCGTTTCTTGAGCTCCCTATTCTGGGAGCTGTACTGCCATCAATATTTAAAATATCCGCATCGAAAATCTGCTATTTCGAAGCCGCACCCGCCCCTCGTTCCATCTATCGGTGTTTTCTCGGGAATGACACAATTGAAATTCCCCAGGTACTACAGCGATATCGGCGGATTGACTTTCGTTTAAGAGTGCCCGCAAATTCATGAAATGTCTCCTGCTACCATCCTTGTCACCCGCCTCTCTTCACGTCCATGGCCGCTCCTAAAACCTCTCGACTTCCCAACGACTTCCTTTGGGGTTTCGCTACAGGTATGTTCCGATTTTCCTGGGGGTGAAGGAGCGTTTTCCCTTCTCCTTCACCTTCCCCCATCTAGTGTGTGTGATAGCACTTTGTCTAATCCCTTCCGTCCTCAGCCGCTTTCCAAATTGAGGGTTCCTCAGACGTCGACGGGCGGGGTAAATCAATATGGGACGACTTTGCTAAAACCCCTGGAAAGACCTTGGACGGCCGGGATGGCGATGTCGCCACCGATTCTTACAAACTGTGGAAGGAGGACATTGCGCTCCTCGCGGACTACGGCGTCAAATCCTATCGGTTCTCCATTTCATGGCCTCGTATCATCCCTGTTGGAGGCCGTAACGACCCAGTCAACCCCCTCGGAATCAAATTCTACTCCGACTTCATAGACGCTCTGTTGGCTCATGGCATTACTCCGTTTGTGGTGCGTCTCTGGTCATGCCTTTTGATGCAACTTTTTCTTGATATCGATTCGTTGTAGACTTTGTACCACTGGGACTTGCCTCAAGGTCTTCATGATCGTTATGGTGGATGGCTAAGCAAGGACGAGGTCGTCCAAGATTTTGCTAACTATGCCAGGGTGCGTGCTCTACCATCAGCTCTTCCCCTCATCACTTTTTCTCAACAACACCTCTGCTCCATGCAGGTCTGTTTCGACGCATTCGGTGACCGCGTAAAGCAATGGTAAGTCCACGACCGATCCCCCCGTTTTGTCTTTCCTCCGTTCTAACGCAGTTGGCCCTACATACAGGCTCACACTGAACGAGCCATGGTGTGTCGCTATTCTGGGATACGGTCGAGGTGTGTTCGCACCTGGGAGATCAAGTGACCGTGTGCGATCGCCTGAAGGGGATTCATCAACGGAACCTTGGATGTACGTCTTGGCAGCGAGGTTCCCCCGCACCAAATGATTTGGAGATCTGATTCACCGGGGGCCCCCTCTCCCTTTTTCCTTTCTCCAGTGTGGGGCACAATTTGATCCTGGCACATGCACATGCGGTCAAGGTCTACCGGGAAGATTTTAAGCCGAAACAAGGCGGCCAAATCGGCATCACGTTGAATGGCGACTGGCAGATGCCCTACGACGATTCCCCAGAGAGTATGTCGAAATGTTTCGAATCGTGATTTGGTGGAGGGCTGATGATGGTGGTTTTGGCGCCCAGATGTCGAAGCTGCCCAACATGCCTTGGATGTAGCGATCGGTGAGCTGTCTTGTTGTGATGCTGTGTGATCTCATGACCTAACTCAATTACTTTCTCCGATGTTGTTGCTGCTGTTGGCGTCAAATTTAGGCTGGTATGCGGTAAGTAGCAACGACTGTTATCCTCGTTGATTACCCTGTTGATGGTGTTTTTTGGCTGTGTAGGATCCAGTGTACCTCGGCGAATACCCGGCACACATGAGGAACATGCTTGGGGACCGCCTCCCAGAGTTTACGCCTGAAGAGTGGGCAGTGGTGAAAGGATCATCTGATTTCTACGGAATGAACACCTATACCACAAACCTCGCGAGTGAGTCCAGAACAATTGCGCCGACGTTTTCTCCGTGATCTCAATCTTTATTTGATCCATCAGGAGCTGGAGGTGATGATGAGTTTCAAGGCAATGTGGATTACACATTCACACGTCCGGACGGTACACAGTTAGGAAATCAGGGTGAGCCTGAACGTATTACCGCGTCTGAGGCCCTCTTCTCATCTCGTATATCACAGCCCATTGCGCGTGGTTACAAGACTGTACGTTCCTCCGCTATATTCTCGTGTTAACCCCGATATTAACCTACTTTTGTCAAGACCCTGATGGTTTCCGTCAAGTGAGTTGTTGTCGTATGAAATTTGGCCGAAACCGCGTGCTTATGTGTTTTACCAGCTGCTGAATTACTTGTGGAAGGTGTGTTTGTTTGCATCAGCGCGTGTTTATGATGAGGTTTTAGCAAAGCTGACCTGTTCGATAATCAGCGATACAAGACACCAATATTGTGAGTTGATCCGTGATCTAAATTCCGACCCAGTTGCTTATCGTGGCTATAGCGTAACAGAGAACGGCTTCGCCGTCAAGGGTGAGAATGACCTGCCGATAGAACAGGCTGTTGTGGACGAAGAGCGTGTGCATTACTTCCGTGGGACAACAGCCGCTCTACTTGCCGCTATCAATGAGGATGGTGTTGATGTTCGATCTTATTTCCCATGGAGTAAGCGAACCTCTTACTTTTAAATCTAGCGCCCAACTGATTATCGTTGAACAGGTTTCCTGGACAACTTTGAATGGTGTGTGATCCACAGCCTTCCAGGAAAGTTTGGCTGACGTGTGTGTTCTTTCTCAAGGGCGGATGGTTACTCCACCAGGTTCGGGGTGACATACGTTGACTACGAGACACAGAAACGTTATCCCAAAGAGTCTGCGAAATTCTTGATCAAGGTATGGTTTGCACAGTCCTTCGCACCCCTGACCTTGTGCTCAAGCCGAATCCTCGGAACAGTGGTTCAGAGACAACGACCCGGAATATGATCCAGAATCAGCGGCGAAGGTGACCCTCAAGTCAAAACCGCTCTCCGACCGGTCCAATACGACCGCAAGCGCAGGCAGCTCCGTCGAGAAGGCCAGCACCATCGTCACTCCCGTCAGCGCACTGCCGACGACGCTCAAACAACAACAGAAGCGCAAATCGAGCGCTTCTCGTTTCAAGGCATACTTGGTTGCGCTCTTCAAGTGATCCCCTCTCCTTCTTTCGGCATGGGTTTCGACGTCGTTCACTTTTTGAGATACCATTGCAATATTACTATACACAACACGTCGCCCACAATAACTCCCTCCCTTTCCTTTTTTTGTCACTTCTTTTTTCTTCTGGAATTTGTTTAACTCAAATAACATGAACATTCGCATATTGTGAACTCGTTGTCTGTACGCGTTTGATAGAGAAAAAATATATGTATGCAGCAGTGGAGTTGAGTGTGGGACTGGAAAACTGTCAGAATTTTTAAATTTAGGACGGAAGGCGTGTGCGGATGCACGGGGTCTCTTGGCATGAGCCTAGTTGCTGTTGCTGTTTTGATCTCAAATCACACTCGCTTTGCTATTGCTGTCATCGTGCACTCTTCATGTCCACCGCCGCATACACTTCATACCACAACGGAGCAGTACAGCAACAGCACCCTTCTATATCTTCTTCTTCTTCGTCCTCAACAACACCGATCGCTGGTCAGACGACCGCCCAGGCAGACGCACTCGCTCACGATGACGATGCTGCAGGAAAGAAAAAGAAAGCGGCGAAAAGACGGAAAGTCAACCACGCGTGCTTGTATTGTCGACGAAGCCATATGACGTGCGACGAAGGCCGTCCTTGTCAGAGATGGTAATTAATTCTTTTTTTCTTTTCTTTTTTACTTCCTTGGAATACCCTTCATGTCTTTTCGTGGAACTCATGGGTGGATATTGTTATTTTTCTGTTGGAGCAGCATCAAGCGGGAGATTGGCCATCTTTGCCATGATGAACGGAGACCAAAGTCCGTTGAGAAACCTGCGGGGATGCAGTCGGCGGGCACAGTGGATCTTGCGAGAACATTTGCGCCTCGTAAGTCCTTTCGTCACTACTTCTATCGTACCTTCCGTTGGCTCGTCGCGTGTCTGGTTGGTGTGGTTCTAATGCTACGTGTTTTGTTGGGTCGTTAGCTCAGATGTTTCAACCCCCTCCTCAAAATAGCGCATGGCCGCCCGTCAGCATGCAACCGAATGGGTTCCTATATCCACAAGAAACTTTGGGGAACGAATTTTCGGTCCTGAGGTATTGTCCCTTTTTTGTCATGTTCTTCACTGCCCACACACACACCCTTTCTTTCCCGTCCATCCCACCCTGGACATTTCTTGCGTTCTGTATTTCCTCGCTCCCTATCGTCCCTTCTTCCTATTTCAAAATCTCCCAAGCATTTCTGTTAGTTGACCAATGAGATGGCGATGATTACAGTGACTTCCTGGAAACCCTCGACGAAGGGTCCTTCTTTACCTCCCAACCCTCAGTCCCTACTTCCCTTCTCTCCTCATCATACGCTGGCTCAGGCGGACCTCAAAACTCGTCAAATTTCGACTCGGAGTCCGCCGTCGAATCTGAGCAACAATCAGACCTTCGTATATCCAGTACCGCCAACGTGACTGGCGCGACCACCAGCACCTCCTCCACTTCCACTTCTACTTCTGCTGCTGTGGTTAATCCCGAAACTTCGTCTGCTGCAGGAGCGTCTTCGTCGAATGCGGGTTCGGACGTGCCGACGATCATTTTACCTGCTGCGACCAAAACTGAGAAGTTCTTGCTCACGGCGGCTGATCAGGAGTCCGGGTCGAGGGACGAGAGGTTGAATCGAGTGATACAGAGTAAATATGAGGCGGGTTTGCTCAAGCCTTATAATTACGTCAAGGGGTATGCGAGATTGTCGAGGTGGATGGACCGAAAGTAGGTCGAACCGATTCTTTCTTTCTTTTCTTCTTCCGTTTCGTGTGTGTGTGTGTGCTTGGGTTGTGCGTCAATGATGCAGGTGGCTGACTGTTTGTTCGTTTTTTCCCTGGCAGTGTGTCGCAAGAGTCGAAGCAACAGATATTGCAACCGTTATCTGTTCTTCGTCCGAAATTCCGAGTGAGTATGGAACGAAATTGGGAGCGTCGTTGGTTGGTTCCGATTCATTAATATGTTTTTGCATTCACAAAGGCGGTCGCTCAATCCCTACAAGACATCGTAAGTCCAAATTCCTTTCTCCTCCGTCTCTTTGCTCTCGCTCCTTGTGTGGTGCTCAGCACCTCCACGTCACTTTGTATTCCACTCGATCGATACCATGCGATTCGATTGCTCATACTCCACTCCCCCTTCCTCGCCGGTGCGATAGGACTTGGTGTTCATTGAAGAAGCGTTCGAGCGGCTTTTACTCGACTACGACCGCGTCTTCTCCGCCATGGGCGTTCCGGCGTGTCTCTGGCGCCGGACGGGCGAGATCTATAAAGGGAATAGAGAATTTACAGAATTGGTTGGCGTGGATGGGTATATGATGCGTGATGTACGTCTTTTTCTTTTTCGCCGGTTTTTTTTGTCTTCTTGTTTTTGTTTTCAGATGGATAATGACCCTCTTTTTTTTCTTTTACAAAGGGTCGATTGTGTATCTACGAATTGATGGCTGAAGAGTCTGCAGTCAATTATTGGGAGGTAAGCCTCTCTCTCACAAAAAAAAACCCCCCATTTGTCTAAACTCACCACTCTTTTTCTTAAAAAAATTATATTGTTTACTTCCTCGATTCCGCTTTTCATAGAAATACGGACACGTGGCGTTCGACTCTTCTCAAAAAGCCGTGCTCACTTCGTGTGTGTTGCGGTATAAACCAAAACTGGCCAATCAGCATCATCATTCTCATTCTTCCTCCCTCGGCTCTGTCGGTGGTGGTGTTGGTGGGACGCCAGGACCGAGCAAAGCCGTCGTTGGTCGTAGTGGCGGTAGCAGCGGCGGCGGTGGTGGTGATGGAGAGGAAGGAGAGGGCGTGACGAGCGAAGAGGGGTTTATCAATTGTTGTTTTTCGTTCACCATCAGACGGGATAAGTGGGGGATTCCGACGATGATTGTGGGGAATTTCATCAAGTGTTGAACGTTGGTTGGTTGGTTGGGGGTGGGGGGGGGAGTATCAAAGTCAGTGTATGTATACGTACATATTGAGTTGTATATCGTGTTTTCTTTTTTTTTTATAACTTTTTGGTTAAAGGCGTAGATGAGTTACATAAAGGGGAAGTATTGAATTCATCTTTGACGACTGGAAGTCGGCATTTCAGTCAAACCCAAGGAAGCTGAAGTTGGGTTGTCAGTATGTATGCGCAAGGCCCCATTCACTTGGGTTCTCCAAGTATTCCGTCCAGACTATTCCACCGCTGCTTGATTCTCCGACGAGGGCGCGGTTCTTCTGGACAACGGCATGTTGTCATCTTCTCCTTCTCGAAACTATTGAAAGCAAAGATGTCTTTCGAACATGTTCACCAAAACCCCTAAACTCCCCCATTTCGCGCCTTTCGGACGATTCACGGGTAAACCTGCCAACCCATGGAAACGAGGGAGACGGAGATAAGTAAGTTTTTGGAAGGATGAGTGCGGACATGTTCTGATTGATAGTTAGTGGTTGTAATAGTAGAAGCAGATGTAGGAGTCGAGAGGAGACG
This sequence comes from Macrocystidia cucumis, assembly GCA_001179725.1. Classification (NCBI taxonomy): domain Eukaryota; kingdom Fungi; phylum Basidiomycota; class Agaricomycetes; order Agaricales; family Macrocystidiaceae; genus Macrocystidia; species Macrocystidia cucumis. The sequence goes on along the minus strand of CEMH01204277.1, from coordinate 2,926 downwards.
GAGATTCGGGGTTTGGCTCGTAACGAGGTTCCAGAACGACAGGGAAGGCCAGTGTTTTCAATGACATTTCGTGGTTTTGCATGATGATGGAGGGTTTTTTTCTTGGTGAAGCGAATCTATCTGGCTCTTGCTTCGATTGCAGGTTGACCTTTTTTTTTCTTGCTCTTTTCTAAGTGGGGAAGAATCGGAAGAAATGGCTTTCATTTATTTATGGATGCTTGATTGGATTGCGTGGGTGTGAAGGAAAGTATCCAGGAAGGGGGATTAAATCTACAAGGACTCGTCCCGATATTGTTTTGCCCACTGTTCGGTGTTAGGATCAGTTGTGAGAGATTTGGGAATGCAAGACAAGGAATGGGCTCACCTTCATGGAAGGTATTGCCTTGAAAGGTTCTATCGTTCTGACCTGAGGTGAAATTTCAGAGAAAAGCGGTGAACCCAAGGAGGTTGAAAGGTCAAAACCTCTTTGTCTGCGCTAACAGTCCATGTAGCGTATGTAGCTGCTAATATCGACGCAAAGGCGACTGCAGTGTTTGACTTCCAATTTGAAGGTCTCGTCCACCATCCACCTAGGAAGAAGTAGTAGTGTCAGGCTGTTACGGTTATGAAAGGATGGTGAGTTTGAACCTGATGGAGACCAAACGTATTTTGGATAAGGATATCTTCCACCACCGCCCTATTATAGCAGCCTAAGTCTCAGCAAGGTTCAAAGCTGTTCATGTATCCGTCACTGACCATTATAATGATGCTTTCAAGATAGTTCTGCTTTGCTTGTGACCGGAGAGACGAATGGTGAAAGCGTTGATTAGATAATCCGGGAACTTCCGTTCGCATTTGCACGTGTTAGAGAACATACCGTGTGAATTCCAGCGTGTATGGGGAGCAGAGTTCGCCGGGACTGCACCCACTACTTACACTTTTAGCGCAACTCTCAACATAGGTTTAAATGCTCGACGGCTTAAAATCTTATGTTTACGATAGGAGGAGTACCATCACCAAAGTTGCAGGAGTAGCGGGTGGTTTATATCTCGTTCGTCGGTATGTCGGCGACAGGGTGCAGGAAGCAAAAGACAAGTACGAGGAGGATCAGCTCGCAAGAGACAAGTGCGATTGTTTTTTTTATTCTTTTATTAACCCCCGCGTACTAACTACGGCACTTTGACATGGTCAGTTTGAAAAGGAGATTCCACCAGACTCAGGAAGATATCGCGTACACCATCCTCGCCCTTTTACCCAGCTTGTCTTCTCAGATCCTCGACGAAATGAACGTAGAAGAGCTAACTCAAGAGCTCCAGTCTCTATCAAAAGCGCGTCATCCGCTTGCGGCCGCCGCGTCCCAGCGCTTGTTACAGCACACCCGCCCTCCGTCAAGTCTCGCGTCGAGCATTATGATCGAGCCGCGGCATCACGACTCGGATGGTGACGAGCGCTCAGATGTGGCTTCTGTCATATCCGTCGCTTCAACGACCTTCTCCGCCGTGGGCTCTTCCGTCTCAGGGGGTGCAGGAGCCGAGATGTCGACGTCTGGGTTGCAAAGTTGGGTGGAAACAGCGGGGAGTGGCGAGGACCAGGAGCGAGGACGAGCTGTCACTCTAACCACGGACAGTCCTCAGCATGAGAGGCTTAGGAGAGGACTGGATTGGCGGAGCCCGAGCTCGAATATGCGGGGCGAGAGTGATTCCGTAAATGGGTCCGGCTTGGTACGTCTCCCCGGTTTTCTCGCCATTTTGGGTAATTTGTTCATATGTTTGGGTACAGTCCGACAGCATACAGAGTCTCGCCTCTGACATGAGCTCATCACGCTCCAAAGGGGAGCTTTGGAAAGAAATCAAAATGCTTAGTACGGCCTCGTTCATTTCCCCGCCCTCTCCGTGAAACTCATGCTTGTCCTCCAGCGTTCACGCGTACTCTGACTACGCTATACTCTATTACGCTACTTTCGCTGCTCACATCTATCCAGCTCACCCTGCTTGCTCGTTCGCGTTACATCAACGCTGTACTAGAGCTTGAGCGTGAAGAACGTGTTCGCGAGCGTTTTGAAGCCAATTTCTCCATCGTCAACCTCCTAGTCGGTCGGCTCACTGGGAGGGGAGGGTTAGAGGGCTTGTTGCGTGGTGACGATTTGGATGAGGAGGAAGGGCTTGACAATTCGAGCTTGGAGTGGGTGAAGAGCATGAGTGGCGATTTGGGAGATGAGGTGCAGAACAAGTTTTTGACAATGAGTTGGTGGATGTTACATGTTGGGTGGAAGGGCGTTGGTGAGAGAGTGAGGAGAGCGGTTGAGGAGGTGTTTGAAGGGTGAGTGGGCGATTTTCCCTTTTAAGCGCCTTTTGGACTCATGAGGGAGTTAGCGTTTCATTGAAGACGAAGCTGTCAGAACAAGATCTGCATCGGCTGATCAGCGACGTGCGGAGACGGGTCGAGTACGAAATCACATTTGAAGGGACGGAACGACGGACAAAGTGCGTATCCTGTGTGTTGTCCATCGATGCTCATTCGAGCTCATCTTTGTCTCTGAAAGTTTCCTCTCAACTTTGTTGCCTTCAACTCCAGAAACGACGCAACATGTTCTCACCCAGGGCGGGTTCACATCACCTCATAGATCGTACGCGGACGCGGACGCAAGCACAAGCACAAGTTCACTCATCCCTTCACCTACACCATCCTCGTCCCATCTCTCCCAATTGTTCGAGTTCTCCTCTGCACCTCTTTCCAATCCACAATCGCAATCGCAGTTCCCATTAGCTGGCCGACATCCACTCCCCCCCCCACCACCACCACCACCACCAAGAACAACACCAGGCATACCCATGCCCGTTTCTCGTTCTCACTCTCAATCTCGGTCCCAAAGCCGGCGAACGGAGAGTGGAGACGATTTAGATGCTTCTCAATACCTTTTACACCAATCGACGCGATCACAACAACA
>CEMH01204276.1:0-13240 GCA_001179725.1 Macrocystidia cucumis | reverse complement strand
TCTTGTCCAGCTCCTCCCAACCAGTCTGCTGCCAACAGGAGAATACAAGTCAGCTTTTCCCCGTCCTTGATCTTTGTGCAATGTTCACTAATGATTCTTGGTGACTTTACAGACAACGGAATTCAAGTCGTTTACATCAACTGCTCTCCCGTTAATGTTGGCGCTTAAATGATGGATTAGATTCCTTTTACTTCTTGCAATGGATAAAGTGGTGGTAGTTTATGAAATTTGAGTTATGAAATTTGAGATATTTAGTCTTGCTCTCGAACCATTGCGCGAACATCAATCGTAGTTTTCGGAGAGCTTTGGAGGTTTGTGATTCGGAAAAATGATCATCGAAGAAGTCGACACTTTCCTAAAGCCGGCTAAACTCAAGTGTCCGGGATGTTGCCACTATCAACAATGCCAAATATTTATGGACCCTGATCAGGGGTCTCTCTCTCGATCTGCTCAGGCTCATTCCTCTTCGACAATTCGTTGCCCAACCCACTCCTACCTGCTCAGTCTTCATAAAAGACGTGGAAATGCCAGGTCCAGGTCGTTCTAAAAGCGCAAAATCAAAATCAAAAACGAAGCCACTGAATGGAGGAACACAAAACTCTCCTGTAGTGGATTTGACGCCGGACGCGTATATCGGTGATATCCATAACTCTCTGAACTGGCACTCTATTGTCAACATTCTCTGCCAAGTGCTGGAAATCCCAGGCTCGTTCCGTTTTTTTTTCTGTGCCGTGATCCATTTTGCTGACGCCCTTTTCAATAGACCTCACGACGCGGAGCGGTTTACGAAAAGTCCATGCCAACTTTGAATCCATCTATCGTCGCATTGAAAAAGCATACCTCAAGTATCCCGATAATGTTAAAGTAGCTGGTGGAATTGTTGGTATTTACTCAAAGATGTCTGCGGATGCCATTCTTCGTGATAAAATCTTTGATCGTGGTATGTGTTTACACCCAATACCATCACGCAGCTGTGGCCTTCCTCATTCATGACGTGATAATCCAGGCCTCTTAAGCAAGCTCATGCCTTTGCTAGAGATTGACGAAAGCCGACATCTCGCCCTTCGCTCGCTTGGTACCATCACTCACGCTGGGGGGACCCGTATACGCGTTGCCATCGCAAAACAGGCACCTCTCCTCACGTCTCTAATCGACAAACATCCTTATGACGCGATCTTATGTGAACTTACCGTCATGGTCCTCTCACACTCCCTTTGCGCCGTGATGAGTGGTGCTACACCCCACGATCCAGAAACCCTTGCTACCCTCGATATACCCACCATCCTCCGCGCCATCACTGAAGCAAGTCAGATGCCCGCAGCCACACCCTATCTCGTTGAGCACGCGGTGCAATTCCACGCAGTCGCCACTCTTCCAACACCCGCAGCCTACAAAGCATATCCACCCGCCATCAAGTTCCTCGTCGCCGGTCTACGCTCCAAAGATTGGATCTTTCGTTGTTGCTGTCTTGGAGGAATCATTCGTCTTCACCGAGCAGAAGCAGAAGGCGATCAACGCCAGCTGGACCCGTATAAGCTCATATCGAGCATCGAGAGGGGCTTCCCAAGCAACATCACCAGCGTTCTCGCCAACTACGGTCGCGAACGTTGCGAGACATTCATCATGCTACGCGCTTCAGTGGACTTCCAAAAAGCCATGATGAAAGCCGCCCAGGATCACGACATCTATTCTCTGGGACTTAAACTTGCAGAGATCATTCTTCGGACGGAGTTTTCCATCGCTGACGGGACATATCAGAGCCCGCATCCTGTGACGGGAGAGATGGAGGTCATGGATGTTGGTCTTCCCTTCAAGACGTGGGCAGAAGCGTTACCGATCTGCGCCAAAACCATTCGCTTGCGAAGACGTCCGGAAGAAGCTGACGCGGCTGATATTCTGGACATCAAATACCTCATCATGCGCGGGAGGCTTCGCGAGGCCATCTCACTCGCTAAAGCAAGCATGGTGCGCAGTCCTGAGAACGCGTATTTCTATTATGCCGTCACACTTTCAGCGGACAATGTCGACGGGTTGAAAGCTGCGAAGAAAGGGTTGAAGTGTAAGAAGATTACGCCGTTTGTGAGGTTTCAGCTTTTGCAGAGGGCGGTGGAGCATGCTGGAGATATGGGGATCGTTATTTTGCAAGACTCACCGACGGCTGGGGAGCAGAAGTGGGAGGAAGGGATTGCGTTCTTGTTGAGTGCTTGGGAAGACGCGAAAACATTTGTTGCAGAGGCGCCACCGGATAACCGGTACATGAAAAACGTGCTGTATTGGTTGATATTGTTGACGTTGACGATACAAGAAGAGGAGATCGGGCCGGATATGAAGGACATACAGGTCCGTGTGTTTTCTGTTTTCCCATCTCCCTGTGTGATTCTGGCAACGAAACTGATGCGAGTTTTTCCTCGTGAAATCGTGATACATAGCCTTTGCTCGCTAAACTTGTGCAAGCGGACACGTATAGCACGTTCATCGGCATCCCACCCCCGAAAACCAACATGCGCCTCGCGCAACAAACTGCTGTTAAATACTATCCCGCCGCGATCAAGGAATTTGGTCATGCCATTGACAAAGCCTCGCCACCAACCGATGCTGAAGAAAGTGTGACCGATCTGAAAGCTAAAGCTGAGGATGACCTGGCAGCTTGGCTTGAGGATATGCGTTTGGACAGCGACAGCGTGGTGAAAGAAGCTGTCGCGTCTTGCTCTCATCCAAAGGTTTCGGCAAACCATGTGGCGATGTATAGGTGTTCGTGGTGTGGAAATCCCTCTGTACTCCTCAAGAAATGTGCGTTTCCATTGGTTTTTGTTTTTTTTTCATTGTGCTTCTCCTTTCACTAACTTTCACTTGAGATTATTCGATGCTTACGCGTGGATTTTGATTGATAGGCAGCGGGTGTAGCAAAACTAGGTTGGTGATACTTTTTTTCATTCATTCATTCATGAATTGACCTGGTACTGATGATTCGTTCTGTGGAAAGGTATTGCGATTCCGGGTGTCAGAAATCCCATTGGGGGGCACACAAGAAAGCGTGCCAAGCTGCCGCATCGGCGTAGTGCAACAACATAACACCAACCCTTTTTGATTTTTTCACAAATTGCTTTCCCCGACGTCGGGCGATCTGATCGAAGCGCAGCTCCTGAATTGATCCACATTTTATTTATTTATTTTGAGATGGGGGGAGGCGTCAAAAAGAATTTTTTGTCCCGATTCGGGACGTTTCGAGCCTTCAACCGTTGAGGCCATGTATATATCTTGCTGTCATGATCACCCACGATTTTGTATGAATGAATGTATGTATCTGGGATCGTAGCTTTTCTTTCGTGTGGTTTCCCGTGATGCAAGTGACGATCGACCGACAAAGAACTCGGAGCAACATTGCGTGAGCTACTTCCTCCTTAGAAGTTGTAAGGGGAGTCCTAAAGACTGAAATTCGTTTCATTGTTTGCGAGGGAGAAAAGGCAACTATGCAATCGTATGGTTTCGCATGTCTGGGTACACCAGTATGAGTAGTTTATATACACCTAAAGTAACAGGAGGGGAGAGGGGACGATGGGTTGGAACAGCGGGATGGACAGACGGAAAGGAAATATCCGAAGAGAGAGGAGGGCAGACTGGGAGAGACAAAGAGACGGAGAGAAAGAAAAGGGAAAAAAGACCGCCATCCGCGCGACAGTAGATCATGCGTTGATCTTCTTAGACTTTTCCACCGTATTCGAGTCAGTCTCGGACGACTCCTCGTCTCCCTTCTTGAACTCGTCTTCAGGGGCGTCCTTGCGTGAGGCGAATCCATCGGCGCCGATACCACCAATTGCTTTGGGGTTGAAGCTGAATGCGCCTTTTGGAATGAAAGTGGAGAGGATGATGATGCCGCAGCACACGGAGAATTGAAGACTATGTGCATGCGATACGAGGGGTACAAGATTGAATTAGTTTTCATGCACAGAAGGGCGAAAAAAATGGTAGTGCTCACCCTCCGACTTGTTTCAAAGCCCAGGTGATGTTCCCGTGCACTTTCAAGTCATTGTCGATGATACGCCCAAGGAGGAACCCGAGAATGGCATTCATAACGATGTAGGAAGAATACAGGAACGCCTGCAAAAAAAATCTCGTCAGATCGTGCTCTTTAAAACGTGGACACTCAAAAGCTACTGACCATGACGGCACCGAGAGCGGAAACACCCTTGTGGCCTGCGACGTAGCAGGTCAATATGCAAGAATTTTGGGAAAGTCATGTCGGTGGTGATGACATACTCGTGAAATCAGAGTCTGAGAGGGCAGATTGAATGTATGCTGCCAACGAAACATCACCAGCCGCCCATCCCTGATGGAGAACGGGTTGGCGTGAGCAGATGAAATCACCAGACGGCGAGTAGAACTTACGAAGGAAATAGGAATAAAGGTCCCTGCGACTCTCCAGGCCCAAGAGACATCCTTTTTCGCAATGGGGGCAAATCGAGGAAGGATCCAAACGAGGTTGAGCTGTCATGTCATCGAGTTAGCTGATTGCGAATGGAAAGCGGGAGGGTGGCACCAACCATCATAGCGTCCAATCGCAACCAGGGGAGCTGTGAAATAATGGTCAACGCAAACAACTAACCATGGAATTATCCACTAACCGGTGTGGTGACATAATCGGAGAGCAAAAACACGGAGGCGGCGCCAAGAAGCTGTCGTTCCATGAATTAGTATGCAATACCAAATTCACCGTTCATCCTTACTTCTCCAAAGTTAGAGCCTGGGGTGAGTCCTATCAGCGTATGTCTCGACATTTACATGAGCCCAAGCTGACCTCCAACGATAATTTGCGACCACGCGGAAGTGCCCAGGATGCGTTTCGCAAAGGCGGGGGCTAAGGTACTCTCAAGGAATCTGCAGGCAGCATGAGTAGATGATACAATTGCGAGTGAAACAAGGCATATACCTGTGGAGGTAGAGTGCCAGGGAGCTGAGAGCAGATCAGCAGTCTGACACCAGCCATCTGCGGAAGAACACATACTATGCAGGGAAAAGCCCTGTGGAACAATTCGGTCAGGAAACGAGTCAAAATTCAAAACATAGAGGGGACGGACAGATGAAGCGTCTGTTGGTGAAGACAAGCGTCAACCCCAGAATGATTGAGCGACAGAAGTTCACGAGTCCATGTAAGAGTTGGACAAAGTAGTTCCCGGAACCTTCGGATTCTTCGACCTCGGCGAGTCCACTGCGAGTCCCGTCGACGGGCTTTTCGGAGCGGATCGCGCTTACGAAAGACCAGACGATCTGAGAAGACGATTGATGGTCAGAAAGGTGCTATGCATCAGTAGTTGGAGAAGACTCACGCCTGCGATGACGAAGAAAACTGTTGGAAACTTTAGGTCAGCATATGCTCTGGTGTTTCAAAAAACGGGACGGACTTGGGGTGAGAAAGAAGCTGTAGTTATTTCCCCAACGGGAAATCGCTGATGCTGAGGCGAAAGCTCCAGCCGTACCCGCAATTTCTATGTCGATTCATTCGATTAAGTGTCAAGAGTGGAAGGGTTATTTAAACTTGCCATAAAATACATGCTAAGGATGGGAAACAATGAAAATCAAATTCCAGTAGTTAACCGCAATGACGTACCACAGTTGCGTCCATTCGGCGCAGTTTGGACACGTTGCCTCCAACAATATCAGCCGGGCTGTGAAGCCGTGAGTATTGGAGAGTTAGCGAGGGCTGGGGCATGGTCGCTTACATGACACGGCGAATCAACTCCACCATTCCATATGAGATTCCACTCAACGTCCAAACGACAAAGATCTGGTAATGACCGTCAACGCTTCTCTTCGCAACACAGAATAGAGGTGACGCACAAGATTAGGATTCCAGTTACCGTATACTGGTTTTGTCGTCCCTGGGGGCTTCATCTTACCTCCTAGTAGATGTGAGAACTATGTGAGTATGAAGTTCCTGAAAAGTCTGAAGCAAACAAGAACGAACCCGAAGCCGCGTCGACGATTAGCAATATCACCGTCATCAACGAAAACAAAACGATGGCTCCAGAAAGGACCGAGCGCGTAGGCCATTTTTTGATCAACGGCGAAATCAAAATTGCACCAACACACTGGGCAGCCTGATTGATACCTTGAGCCGCGCCGACTGCATGGAAGTCAGATCAGCGAGTGGAAGAGCGGAAGTGGGTTAGCCACGAACGCTTTTGAAAGGTGCGGGTCGCGTTAAACCGATCGGTTGCCAAGGTGGTGATCGAGCCGTTGAAGAACTCGAGACCCAATTTGTAAAACATGATACCTCCGATGTAGAAAGCGCTAAGAACAGACTGAGAAAGGGAAACGATCGAGGATGATGAAAGGAGACGAACATATTACGCTTCTCCAAGGCGGAGTACGCTATAAACGTGGGCTGCAAGTGAGTATATGCAGTCGAGTTGGTTAGATAAGGACGTACATCTCCAAACTTCGGCGAAATTCGTCATTGTGAGGGTTGGACGATGTGAAGGGAGCGGGTCGTTAGAGATTCGGGGAGAAGGCGAAGCTCAAGTCGGAGAACATGGAGGGGAGACTCTCTATATACGTCTCCGAGGTCGTGCACGTTCGTCACATCCAGCGCATGGAGAGACCGAAGCCAAGGATAGTTTATGTCGCAACTTTGCTTGGCATCCTCAGGGTTGTTGAGGTCCGCCAAGATCAATTGGAGCCAAAAGAGAGAGGAAACCAGGGTCTCATCTCAGCCTTAATTCGTCAAGTCTCGAAGCACGTTTGTCGTCTCCAATCAAGGCACCAACGCCAGCACCATTCAAGCCACTGGTGTTGGCCAGCAAGTTGAGTATGCACATGAAGATGTGGTGGATGCGACGGCTGTGCGGGATGGTGACAAATTGCCGAATCCAGCAAGAGAAAACATTGATCCGTGATTGACCCAGCACAAGTCAACGAAATGCAGCCAAAAACGCATAACCATCCACGCAAACGACGAGACGAAAGGCGGATGATATGATCGAGATCGGTGAGCAACACATACTCCTGGAACACATGTGCGGTTGTCATTGACAGGTCGCAAATCATGCTAGTGGTAATCACTGTCTTGGCTCTGGTCAGACGGCCTTGAAGGGTGATAATAGGCCTTTCAGTGCTATCAAAGGTTCGGCCCGGCGAGGCCTTTATTGAAAAAACGAGGTGTGCGCGGAAGATAAACGATATACAGCATTTGGCGAAATTTGGGAATTGAAGTTAACTAAATACCAAGCATGTGACGATAAGAACAAAATTGATCAGTCGACACTCCGACCGTGTTCTGTTACGTTTCTATTAAACTTAATCGTTTCCAGGTTGCTTCTTCCGGTTCCCTCTGGTTCTACGAGGCTCCCCCGGATGTTGAGGGTCATTCTCGATCCCTTGTTTCCTGGATGAGTTGATTCTGTCCTGGAGGACGGCATAGGCACATACCGCAACACACGCAACACACCCTGAAGGACTAAAGGAGCTTGAGAAACAGGGGCGGGGACACAAGGGTGAGAGACTGACCCGATCACAAGAGCAGAGAGATAATCCGACGCAAACCGATTCATCAGAGTGTTCAACATCAAAAAGACTAGAAAAAAGATAGTCAACGATCCAGAAAACGCCAAACACTTGAGAGCTTGAGATTACCGAGGATAAGGACGAAATAGCATAGCGAGTCGCGTGCCAGGATGTACGCGCTGAGAATGTGTAATGTGTGATGTTCTGAAAGACGGTGAAGTTAATAACACACGATTGAGATTTTTGATATTGGGTGGCTTTGTATAATGTCAACGCGATAAGGAAACCTGTCAAGGGGGATGTTATGATTCTGACTGCGTAGGTGTCTGGTTGACATCTATGACCTACTCTCGAAGATAATAGGCGTGATCCTGAGGAAGAATCAGATCAGCCCATCGCAATGCATCTGCGACACTCACCAGGCCCAATACCAAGGCAAGACCGTAATATTAACACAGCCAGGGTAGATGACACCAGCGCTAAAGGCTGCGAACATTCCATAAATCGCAGAGGTGGTTGAATTGGGAGCGCTTACTCGACGTCTGCTTGGCTGTGGCTACCCCGAAACCGAGGTAGATCAGTGCTTGAACTACGCAAACATCAACACGCGACTTGAGATCAATGAGACATCAACCGCACGTATAAAGACGAGATACAACATCCTGGTGATCGACTGATTGCTGTTAGTGAAAATGTAAAAAAAAAGAAAGCAGGACGTACTCCACTATCGTTGTCTGGTGAACAAACACGATCATGAGTGTATTTCCGACTTGTCTTTTGAACGAAATTTACAAAGCGCTCGGACTCGCGTCACAATCATGAATTCCACAGTTGTCAAAGCGAGGAACGCAGGACTGAAACGATATCGAGATCAAAATCCAGTCACGGTGACCACCAAGGGACACTCACAATGGGCACCACCAGACGAGAAAGGCACATCTGGCATTGGCTGTAAAGGATATGTTGAAACCAACGACGAGAGGCGCTCACAGCTGAAAGTACGTCAGATCCTCACGTTGTCTCGCAGCTGTAAAAGCTCACTGAGATTGGAACATTGTACGTAGAGGTGACTGGTGCGATACTTGTTGAGCGATCGTGAGTGGGCAGATGGTGGGTCATGATCATTACCTATCACGTTGAACCTAAACACGGATTGTCAGGGGCAGTGGCCAATCCAGACAGTATCCGAAATACATACAAGAGTAGAGGGGGGACGAGATAGCGATTGGCGAGAAAAAGAAATGTTGGGACGTTCCTTTTCAATCTGCTCCGAGTGTACGATGGTCAGCGAGTTCGATGGAGGAACAAAATGCACCCCGCGTACGGCCATACGAGCGCAACCTGAGTTAGAGTCGTTCTGAGCATTCGAATCGACGACAAGCATGGACCTTACCTCCGAATCCATTGTCAGGAAGTGGTCATAGGCCAGCATGAACTAGTTAAGACAACTTTGAGTAGGGCTCCTAACGATGTGTTTATTTGGCGAAAATATACCCATGAAGCAACTGAATTCGAAGAGTAAGGAAATAGAAGCCTCTTCAAGAAAAAACGCTCACCATTCAAGTAAGAGAAGAGGTTACCGTGGAATCTCACGTCGATTATATGTTCCAACGGAGGGGGCGGAGGGGGCATGGTGCAGAAAAAGACGCCAATGTGCTAGCTGTTCTTGACATTTAAGCATTGTTTATAAGACGTTTGCTGATCTCTTGGAACCAGTCTAAATGAGTTGATGAAAATTCTCCCTGATGAACCAATGTGGATCTGGTGGGTCGAGGCACCTCACACAGACAAACAATTGACCAATTAATTGTCCTCCCCAAAATCAAGAGGGTACGCAGTATCCAATATCACGACCTTAGCAGGTCCCCGTATCTCATGTTCGGCGTTGGCTTCTTCAGATCAACTTTTACTCCCTCGTTGATTCTGCGCCTTGCAAACTTCGGAACCAATTGGTTTGGCTCTGAGGGGTTGCAGGGGCAGTAAGGCTAAAATTCAATGTGATCAGGTCGAACTGTGGCGAATTCGGGCTCACCTGAGCGTTGCTAAAGAGAAAACACCAGCAACCGTTGTGGGAGTTTCGGTGCTTACCGGGGGTCACGGGTCCCGGTCAAGACCTTCTTGCTCGGAGCGTCCTCAACGAGTCGCTTGGATTGAACGAAAAATACAAACACGTTCATATGAAGGGACTTCCCAGCTTCATGTATATCTTTACATACTACTGAAGTTGACAAGTCCACTTCACTCATGGCCCTGAGCCAGTGAGGGGTGAAGTCGTAGTAGCAGGCAATTCGACAGAAGCGGCGACGCCCCGCCGAAATTAGAAACGTCGCTTCAATATTCATTTGAATAGAGCGACCTCGTCCCTGATCATGAAGATGTCTCCATCGAACGTTGAATGATCGACGACCCCTGTCGAAACAGTCGCGAATGACAATGCCTAAATCGAATCGTCAAGCTGCCATTGGTGTTGTGAAAAAGTTCCAAATGAGTTTGAATATGATACCAAATCCGCCTCAGGTTCGAATGGGAACAAGAACTGAACGACCCAGCTCGCTTGGGCAGGTGGGGTTTCTTGGCGAAAAGATCAAACCCTTGGGAAAGCACGGCTCCCACTTAAGATCATTCGTGACCAAGATATTCTTACTCACCGGGTTGATTTGCAAGGCGTTGCTGAGTTAAGAATACCGTCCGCGATGCACCCATACCAGTTCTCCACACAGAAAAGACTTACACGACACTTATGGATTGGTCGACATCCCCAAGAATTTAAAGGGGTGGCGAAGGACAGGAAACGATACTTGGGCGGTCTCAACGTTTACCGACAGATATACAAGCATGACGACATGAAGACAGGAGGGATGTACATGATGTATCTTTTGGTTCATTGAGCCAGGTGAGGCGACGAAGAGTATGGAACCCTACAACACTTTGTCACGACCATGACATGAGAGGGTCCCAGCATCCTGAGCGCTGCATGAGACGGAGGTCCATTGAGAAAATATTGCTTGGCAATGAAAGGGACCAGCTTTGAGAGGGTGGGAGGATTCCTTGATCAGTGGGGTAGAGGAACACACCACAAGAGCCACCGTCTCAAGGTCGCCTTCGCTTTCGACCCTTGCTAGCCTCCAATAACTCATCCTTCCTCCCGTCCACCCGCTGAAGAAATTCCACTTTCTCTAGGTACCCTCCACCCCGTCTGTTTGCTTCCAATTCTTCCTTCACACCTGCCGCTTCTTGCGCCTGAACGTGAGCCTGCCAGTCCATCGCCGATTTCTCAAGCGTCGACAACTTTTTTGCCTTCTGAGACGGCACGGGCGCCAAAGAAGTTCTAGGTTTCCGTGGTCCTGGCCTTTTGGGCTTTAGTGGGGTCGACGGCGTGGAATTTTGAGTACTCGTCGAAGCAGTTGGTTCCTCAGGCAAGGCGTTCCCCGGTGTCGTAGTCCCGGTGGTAGAAGGAGTTTCAGCACGCCGTTCCGGATCATACAATGGCCACTTTTTAGCATCCGGAGAGTTTTCCGGAACTTCTTCGATCTTCCTAGCCCAAATGAGAAGAACGGAGAGACGCGTAGGGGGGATAGGACAGCTCACACGACGCTCTCTCCAGCAAAGAGATACCGCTTCTCAATTTTGACCATCTTCACTGGTGGTAGCCGTTCTGTAGTAGTTGACCCTTCCCCTGTTGTGTCCGTGAATGCAGCCCAGAGCGCTTCTTGCTGTCTATGAACAGTCAGCCACTTGAAGTTCGGGTGGTAGAACGAGGACCGCACCGTTTCCTCTCCTCTTCGTCCACAGGCTCCTCTTTCTCCTCTTTATTAATCTCGCCCCGAGCACGTTTATTATCCGGTTCGGAGTCAGAAGACGAATCAGATTCTACTAGAGTGGCATGAGCGTCTAGCCGTGATAAATCCAGCCATGCCCAAAAGTGAAAAGCATACGTGCGTCCTGAATTGGAGGAACATAATCATCGTCATCTTCCGAGTCGTCAAGCTCATTTCTTTGAATTGTCGACATCACAGCAAATGAGAAACAAGTCAGGAAACTTGGAAATTGAAGAATTCAAAGGAAGCAAGCAGCAAAACGTTCGTGGGAAAACAATCAAAACATGGCCGGGCGAGTTTTCTATATTAACCTGCTCAAACCACCGAACTCTGGGAGAACTGCTGTTGTACTCTACGGTAATGCTCCATCTCTGACTCACTGACACTCGGTACAAGTGCGTTGAGTGCAATGTCAAAATCGCTTCGCGTTACTCGGACCTCCATCTCAGCTGGCGTCGCGATTTCCGCAAGATAATACTGTGGGGTCAATGGGTTCGGATAACCAGCAGGGAGCGGTTTAGAGTTGATCTCGCCTTTATCTCGTGTCAGAGTTCCCCTTGCAAAAGTCTTATCATATACCACTCACGTATCTTTTCGTCAATTTCCTCTGCCCTTCGCGACATCGCATTCAAAAGCGCATCAGAGCATAGCGCGTAAAGGTCAGCGCCAGTGTAGTTGAACGGACATCGTTCCGCTACGGCTCTCAGATCCAAGTCTGAGTCAAGCTTGAACTTCCTCGTCAATGCCTCCAGTATCTTGAATTGGTCTTGATGGGTTGAGCTCACGCCGAGATAAAGAAGCCGGTCAAACCTAAACCCTATGAGCTCAGCTCGCACTGTTCAAGTGAATTGAGAACGCACCTTCCCGGACGAAGAAGAGCGGGATCAAGAAGATCCGGTCGATTGGTGGCTCCGATAACAAACACCTCCGTACCCCCTTTCCCATCTGACATCCCATCAAGCTCCGCCAACAACTGACTCACAATCCGATCCATAACACCCCCAGAATCACCTTGATTTCCTCGCTTGGGCGCAATGGAATCCAGCTCATCAAAGAACACCACACAAGGCTTCGCGTCTCTGGCCCGTTGGAATATCCTCCGAATGTTTGCTTCAGATTCTCCAATGTACATGTTGAGTACTTCGGGTCCTTTGACGGAAAAAAAGTTCAGCGAACAGCTGGTTGCGACGGCCTTCGCCAGAAGAGTCTTCCCAGTTCCAGGGGGACCATACAGGAGTATTCCTACGAGAACCCGTATAAGACTCATTTGCTTGAACAAACACGCCAAAAACGGCTCACCAGAACGCCTTTTCAAACCTTCACCGAAAAGCTCCGGGTGTTCTAGCGGAAGCTGAAGTGTGTCCAGAATCTCAGTCTTGACGTTCGCTAGACCTCCCACGTCGTCCCAAGAAACGTTGGGTATCTTCGGCGCACCGATACTCTCAGAGTACGAGGCTCGGACCTTCTCCAAAGCCGCATACATATCGCCCGATGAAAGATGCGCGTCCACAATCTTCGTATTCTGGCCACTACAGCCGTCTTGGGATTAAAGACCGATGAAACCACAGAAGAACCAAGCCCCGCCCACCTTGTAAAATTGACACGTTGAACGGCGCAACTTTTAGCTCGTGCCACAAGATCAGCAAGGTCTGACGCAAGAAGGGCAGCCGTTTCTCTTGCAGCGTTTGACAATGAAACATCAGGTCCGACCACTTCTTCATGMAGGAGGGAACCTAARATTTCCTTCCGTTGGRTTTCATTGGGAGCCTACAAGCTCATTTGAGCGAAAGCCAGAAAGCAACGATCGTTGAACAAACCTGAAACTCAACCTCGTGTTTGAAAGATGACAGTAGCTCTTGCGGTACCCGAGAAGACTCAGTCGTGGTTGCTATGAAGACGACGGGATGGCCATCGGAAGTTTT
>CEMH01204271.1:5624-15649 GCA_001179725.1 Macrocystidia cucumis | reverse complement strand
CCATTGGCTCAAGGGTTCTAAAGATGTTTTTTATCCGTTCCGATGCAGCTTTTGCGCTCTCGACGACTCGGGGAAAGTGGTAGTCGTGCAGCGTTTGCTCGACTTTGACGACTGTATGCGAGATGTCGTGTGTGAAACCGCGTTTTGTTGGAGCTTTGTCGATGCATACGGCGCAAAGATCGATGTTGTCTGAAAGATCCTCTGCTATGCATTGCGTACAAAGGATTCGGCATCTAGTTATCCGTCTTTCACACCAATCACAACCCCACGCACTAAAAACGCTCATCAGCGACCTTCCTAAAAAAAAAACAGCAACAATAAAGCAACGTACGGGTGCCATGGAAGTTTTTGAATCTCAAACTCGGCAAGTGCTTGATAGAACCGCGCCTCGGATGGGTTGATATCCCTTCGAAGGTACTCAAGCTCGGCTTTCTCCGTTATCGACAGTGGGTTTTGTGGTGTAAGCCCCATGCTCACAATCAAATCTCTCGTTGTGAGTTCTACAAATTGTTTCCGTTCCGCGAACTGTGTTTCAAAGAAACATCGTGACCACAGGCGTTCCCGCGCTTGATGTAGCGCCGCAGAGCACGCAAATGACCACCTTGAGCGGACGGGATCTTCAGAGAACTCTTGAGCGTTGTATCGATATCGAACAAGAGAAGGTGGTGTTCGGGTGAGTTTGAAAGGTAACACCGCTTCAGAACCAGAGTCTCGTTTTCTTGATGTACTCCAATGGGCAGTCATCACCCCGTTCTCGTTGTCCAACCTCCCACTACACGACCTCGCAGCTCCGTCCTCATCGCTGGTGACAGTGAACTTGAACTCCGAACCCGATGTTCGTCCGGAGAACTCGAACGCCCCTGTGAAGTCTTCGCCCTTCCCGATGATCCGCCTCCCGTCGGTGGATACCTTGATTGAGATCCGCACCATGAAGGATATCGTCTGCTCGCCATCGAAACGAGAGCATATCCCCGTCCAAGTACCGTAGAACGGACTAGGTTTACGGGGCTCACGGCCAGGTTCCCACTCAAAGTAGTCTGTGACTTGGTAGCCATCTTTGATGCCGTGTTTGAGGATGGTGAGGGGAATGTGGGCGACCGAGGCTTTGAGACCTTCTTGCGTGAAGTCTTCAATGGCTTCTGTACCTTGGACGCTCTCGTCGACATGTGTCCCGAAGGAGTTTTGGATCGGTATACGCCTGATGTCGCCATAAGATAGTTGGAACTGAAAAAGGTGTCGGCTGGGTGATAAGGAGGAGGCATCAGGAATGGTAACCCACCATGCCAAAAGCAAAGTTTCCTAGCCGGGCTTGAACATCGGGATGTGTTTGCTTGAAGATAGCTGGATGCGAATGAGAAATTCTGGATTGGTTTGCATGAACTATAGGAAAACTCACCCTCCAGAATTTGTATACGATGGTCTATGGAGAGGAGGATCGACACCAACGACTCGTTGAGCGTGACAAACTCCTCAGTGTCAACGACATGTTTACAAGCGATCGTCATGACTTTGAGATGCCGTCGCAGCAACAGGTATATCAGAGGCAAAGCGTACTACATCCACGTCAGTTCAAGTTGCACCATTCTAGGAAAGTGTGGCTATCACTCACTCGCTCAATGCGGCCTGCGCCTGTAATCAAGGACACCGTAGCCGGCTCGTCCAGCTCGTACGCGACATTTGACAGATTCGAGTCGATCATGTCTTCCTCCATGGAAGTGTAGGCATCCACAATCCGCGCCAGATCGGGATCAGACATGATTTTAGGATTGACATCTCGAGTCGACCGAAGCAGAAGCTCAATTCGCCAGAACGACGGATGGAAGAGATATTCGTCCACAGCTCTTCGGTTTGAAGGTAACACGTGGTTGAGGGTTTGGAACATGTTGTGTATGAGTTGGTATATTTTCGTCTTGTACCGGGAAATGCTAGCTTGCCATCCTAGAAGCAACGATAAGGGGAGAATCAAAGGCTGCAGTCAGGCTAAGCCTTACCAACTGCCCAGTACGCTATCCAATGCGGGAGGCTACCCATGATGTTTAGTGATTTGCCGCAGTGAGAAGGTGGGACGAGTACCTCCACCCCACAGGCCGAGAAGAAACAAAAGTGTTCACTTCTTTAACGCTCACGAACCCTGTACCATCATCGTCCACAGCTTCCAAGATCGGTTGAACGTAGGCTGCATTGATGTATGCCAAAGCCCATCGATCATCTTGTCTTCGTAAAGGATTCGACGACCTAGACTTGGGTTTGGGCGACCCCATTGGTGAAGGAAGTCCGGGGGGAGAATCTGTGATAATTGAACTGAGACGATCACTGGTACTCATGCGATTGGTAGAGCTGAGCCGATCAGTGTAATAATCGTGGAGAGCCAACACGAAATGTCGAGCCTTGACGCTCCCTTTCCAGCCCTACAACCATGGGCGAGGGTCAGCAAGGTTGGAATGAGATGGAATGAGTGTTGTTGCGTTACCATATCCTTCCAGATGGTTTGCAGATCCTAGAAGAAGAGGAGGGTAAGTTGTTGTAGGTTTATCAAGAAACATCACCCACGGGATCTATGATGCGATCGTGGGCTCCTGAGAGTAAAGTGCTGATGATGTGGTCCGACTCCTCTTGTATCGTTTCGGTCAGCTGTTTACTCTGGATATCGAGTTTCCTTTCAAAAAGAACCATATTCCTCTTCAACGCGTCGTCCAAGTCCTCTTGAAGCTCCTTTCTCAATTTTTTTCGAATGTCAGGAAGATCATTCGACCGCCTCCCACTTGACTCCTTGCCAGAGATCCTCGACAGTGATTCCCCGCTCTTGGCAATGAGCTCTTCCAGCAATTCATCATTGTCGATACATGCCTTAACGCCTCCGTGTTCATCGATGAACTTTTGAATATCCTTTTCTCGTGGAGTGTCGAGTTTTCGAAAAAGGGACATCATGTCTAACTTCTCCTCAATGCCCTTCAGCCTAGCTTCCTGCGCGTCCAACTTGAAGTTGGCAGAATCAACCCCGAGGGCAGTGTGTATGTGGAGGGAAAGCTCGATTTTCTGTCGATAATCCGCAAACAGGTTCGCGAATTCCGCCAATCTCGTTTCGTACTTGCCCGATTTGACGGTCTTAGCTGTGATTCAAAAATTGTCAGCAGCAGCCCACTCGCGCGAGCGTGAATCTGTTCGTCACGTACCCAAGAATCCTTTTTTGAGATATGTATCACAGGCAGAACCGCAGGCCTTGATGTCGTTCCCGATGCTGATCATCATACCCTCCAGCCGGTCTGAGATCGTGGTTCCGTCAACGCCTCTGTCCTCAGGGTCTTTGATTCGTCGAAGCCTGACGAGGAACAAGTGAGATGATTATCCGTCGGCCGGAACAACTTGACTTACTCGAAGAAGATAGTCATCAGGTCATGCATCTGAGCCTTCACAGCCAACACCTTTCTATCATTATCCCGTCTCGTCAAGTCCAGCGTTACAACCAACGCAAACGCGCCAACAGCCACTAACACACGTAGAATTAGCCTCTCAGTGCACACTCCCTCATGAAGACAAAGAGCAACATACCAGCAACGAACGGATGCAGCTGGGTCAACGCAGTAAGCCCTTTCATCAACACTTTCGACGCTTCTGACGATCCATTGAAATCATTATCGTTCTTCCCATCCCCATCCGAATCTGCAAAGCTCCTCGCTTTCGAACTGATCACCGAAGCGTTCGCTTCGTAAAAGTCATTCACCATCTTGAACGGGCCCGATTCCGTCATCGACTCTATACGCGCTGTTTAATGTTTGTTTTTTTCCCATACGAAAGAAAAATTTGATATCAACCCAGATTGAATATCAGCATTCTGACGTACGCAGAGCGGGAGCGGCGTGCATAACGATTTGACGTACCTAGAGATCCACCCTCCCTGCTCGACGAGACACCTCTCATGTCAAGTCCAAATGTCGTTTCAATCCATTGCGACGGCCCTTCACGTTCAAGGTACGCATTCCGAGAGACAGGCACACTGTTCGCTGCCTGGGGAGAACTTGTGTAGTTTTCGTAGTTGTACGTCGCCATATCGATGGTCCCCTCGGGTGATAAAGTTCAACAGAGGATCGTAGTAGAGGGGAGTGAAGAGGATTTTGTAACTCGCTGAGGAGATACGGAGGTCAGTGGTTGAACCAAAAAGTGATAAGGAAGAAGGTGCATACGGCCAGCGAGGGAAAGGAGGTACACAGCAACAACCAAGTCAATAAACTTTCGTCACAGATCGAGTCAGAGAGCACCAAGTGTCAATGTTGGCGTGGAATGAAAAAGGGAAGGGAGGAAAAAAAAAATTGAACAATCGCGCGTTAAGGGTCGTGGAGGGGGGAAAGGTTGGAGTGACGGAGGAAAAAAAAGGACAAATTCGGTTCCTGACTGTGGAAAATCCGTTCTCAGTGGAGCAGGGATGATCAATGGAGGGGAAACAGCAGCCATATTCAACAATCCTCGCATGTCGACGTCTCGAAAATGTCAGATTGCGGGCGTATCAATCCTTGGCCATGTTGACAGTCGTTCTTGACACTTGGACAATGACCGTCCTTTTTTTTTACAGCTTTGAGTTGACTGAAACCGCTAAGGGGGTCATTTCAATGCCAAAAGAGAAAGAGTTCATTGAGACAGCAAAGGTCGAACGTGGGCGGTCTGAAATTCAACAGAGGAGCCGTTACGGTGAAGTTGAGAGAACATTTGGCGGGTGGGAATTTATGAGAAAATGATCGATCGATCGAAGCCAATCAGCGCTCGAAGTCTCCGTCGTCAAGGTGATGATGGTCTGCAATTCCATGTATCTCACCCCTAATTGCAAATGAATTACATCTACAAAGATACTGATTGCTACTGAAGGAGAATGAGAACATGGTAAAGTCCTACATTGAGAGGGCAAATTAAACGCCGCCAGAAAAATACACCTTCTACACACTTGGGAACAGGGGTGTCATAGGATCACTCTCCATGTCCTCCCTCGACCATATATCAGCCATCGCAGCTGTGTAGACACAGAACCACCCTTAGCCACCAGCAGATTTTGTCAAACAGCCAAGAACAATGACTCACCAACAGGATCCATATGAAAAACCACCGACGCCCGCAATCTATGAATGAACCACTTGGGCGTCGCAAGATACCTCTCCATATCCCCCGACCACCGGCCCAACAACCGCGCAGCTCGAAAACCAAACCGATGAGGGTTCCTCCACATTGGATGTTTGGGATGCATGAGCATGAGCCTACGTAAGGCTCGGTGCAAACCAGCGTACTTAAACGAGAATACAAAAAGATATCAGATAACTACAAACCATAGGCAAAGACCAACGAAGGACCACACACGTACCAGGATATGCGCCGGATCGATATAAGTGCTCTCATAAGCTTGAAACATGGCTTCAACCTCGTTGCACACCTTCCATGAACACTTCGGTCAACCACAGAATAACGAAAAAATATAAAGAACCTGCCAACCTCTAGCTTAAAATCGTGTCGTGTAAAAGTCATGAGGTTGATGTTCTGCCTGATCACGTCGCAATGCTGAAGCAAGTCTTGCGCAATCGAATCTCTAGAGTAATCCCGATCCGTCAAGGCCGCGAACTCTATTTCACATAACCTCATGTGTGAGTAGGTCACGCGGAGGCGCTGAAGACCCTGATCTGCCCCACCGGAGCAACGAGTGGCGATGATGGCTTTGAAGCTCGCAGCGCATCCGGCATTTGGTCGACGGATAGTGAGGTGTCGGAGGTTAGGGACCAAGAGGGCGCCAGAGTATCGTTGATGTAGAACCGCAAGGTCCGCGGGTGAGGAGTGGTCGATGTCCAGGAGTTCCAGATGCGAAGCCCAGGAAAGCAAAGAGGCGAGTTGCTCGGGGACGTTTGCATGCTTGACCTCGTGGAGGCTGAGATGGGTTAGGGTGCAGGCTGATCTGACGAGCAAGGAAGTGATGGCAGGGAGGTCGACGTTTCCGTCGCCTTGAATGTATAACTCAGCCAAAGACGGGAGGGTGAGCTCTGCGAGGAAAACAGAGAACCCGATAGTGTCTGGCACAAGGGAACTGCTATATAGGGCGAATATACGAAGGTGTTGGAGTTCGACTGGAATGCAGCCGACCCTAGAAGCAACCGCCTTCGGATCAACGGTAAGGCAGCATTCTACGAGGTTGGGGATGAGGGAAAGGAGTTCCAAAGTATCTTGAGCATTGAAGTAGTTGCCGACAAAGCGCGTCAGTTGGGGAAAAGGTAGATTAAGCGAGGTTCGAATAGCTGGTGAGGGAACGAGCAGTACGAGTTCTCGCAAGTTTGGTAAAACCTGGAAGATACCTTGGGCTGACTCCTCCGCTGGTAAGTCGGGGTGTGTAATGTGAAGCTGGAGGGTATGCAAGAGGGGAAGATTATCTTGTATCGTTTGGAAATATTGGAGAGATTTGAAAGGGACATTGAGTGAGAGATCATACCACCTCTCTGACGTGCCCAACACCGAAAGGTGCTCAGGAGGCGGCAAGTCTTGGGCGAGTGAGAGCCGTAAGGTCAAAGGTGCGGCGAGGGACTTTTCGAGGTAGTATGTGAAGAGCCTCCAAGCCCTTTGGAACCGCGAGACGGTCGTGTAATTGAGAGGTGGAAGATTTGCCCAAAGATGCGGGGTGTGAAACGAGATCTGTCGCCACCGACGGCAGACTAGTCCGAGTGACCAAGGTGCTCGCTGAACTGATGGCAATGTCGCTGGATAGTCTAAACAGAAAAAGAAAATGCGTTCCAGAAGCTCGGTTTGCAGATCTTGGACAGTAGAGGTGGTTGAGAACAACATCTAGAGGTTAATTTTCGCGTTGAATCTATCGGGAAGTCGTTTGGGATAGTTTCAAAGGACTAGTATGACTTAAAACGCGTGAATTCAGTGGCAGTGGCAAAGTCCATAATTGCAGTGGGGCTCACATATATCAAAGATACGCGCAGTCCGCAGCGGTACTCAGCCTGCGAGTAACGGATGTTAATACAAGCGTTGAAGTCCTGGGTGTGGTGTTGTGGCAATACGAGGAAAGAGTGAGTGGGTGAGTCTTTATAACGCAGTGATGCAGGGCAAGTGCGTTGAGAACAAAGGGAGAACAGGGGAACGGCAACTCCGGCCCGGGGAAACCACACTCAACCATGACCTCGACAGACCTCACAACGTTCCTTGGTTTACCAGAGCAATCTGAACAAAATGTACCTCCACCCTTGAACTGATAGACTCTTTACTGACTATGGAAAACGCCAGAAAATCAGTGATGCACTTACAGCATTCATCATCACCGCCGCAACGACCCAAGCACACCATGCTTCAACGACCACTAATCGCGACGAATCCAAGCTATCCGAACTATACTCGGTGCTTGCAAGCACAGGAACCGCTTCTTTTCTTGTGCGTTCTAGTCAACCCTTTTTTACCCCATCCTGCCCTTATGCTCAGTTCAGGTTAGGAACCTTTGACGGCAATACCTTACCTCCTCCCAGTAGCTGCGGGTTCAACGCAGGCTGCGCAACCTGCGCGTGATATAATATCGCTCTGCGGAGAGTGTACATCCCCCAAAGAGGTCATTATCGCCACTCAGGAGGCTGTGGAACGGGTTCAAGCATTGTTAGAAGAGTACGACGAGGACGAGGACGAGGATCAGGACCAAGGCGACGCGCAACTATCTGCTATTCCCCAGCTTATTGTGCTTTTGGACCTCTACACTGTTGGTGGGTTGGCTCGGCCACTAAGGTTTGCTGCATCTGACTCACTGGATCAACCCAGCGATACCTAAAATCAAGTTAAGGCAAAAGTCTGCGTCCGAGACAATTCGACCTTTACTCCAGGAAATGAGCTTGGTGATTCAACATGCAGGATCTCGTTGTACCGTGACACAGGGTCGAGCCATCATTCATGGCAGTACAGAGCTCGTGTCGAAAGTAGTTCCATGGTCTAAAATTGCAGATGATCTGCAAGTTGCGGTGCGCTTTGAGTGTAATGTGCAGTCAGGCTCGCTGATTTGATTTCTAGGACGTGTTGAGAGACTTTCTTGACACTGTAATTGATTCTTGCGGACATTGTTTAGCGTCGGCATGTGCACAACGAGCCTTTGAGAGATGCTTTCCCCGCTTGGTGATGAGGTCGTCCGTGCTTCCGCGAGACTGGGAGGATAGTGTATCCATAATGGCTGATGCACTGGTAATTTTCATGCTTCCGTTTGATGGGGATGAGCTGATACTGGGTTAGGCCGCATACACACTGCTCGCCACATCACTTAAGCAGCTGGCCACCATCCCGTCTAATCACTCGTTGCTCATCCTCGTTCACCAAACCGAGTTTGATGTCGGCAGCATTCCTACTCTCCTTTCGACATTCCTACCGATCCTCCTAACAAACATCCAATCCAACCACTTGCTTGACCCAACCTTGGCATTTCTTCTAACTACCCTCCACACCCTCGCCGTTGCCAAACCCCCAATAGAACTGGGCATGGCCATTCTCGGCCCACTTTCAGCATCCCTCCCTCCACTAGCCAGTGCTAACCCAGATCCATCGATCCGACACTACTCGTTCCGTATCACTTCTCTATTGATTTCTCTCTCACCACCTCTCCTTCAGCTCGAACTCCTTCGAGACCTTGCCACAAACGAAACATTTCCCCGAATGCGTGTTGCAGCCGTTGGACTCATCCGCGATGCCTTCCTAGCTGCGATGAACGACACATTCGGAGGAGCATCACCATCGTCATCACTTATCCAGGGGTCGATGGCAACGAAAGCAAAGGCCAACGTCCTGCTTTCGCCGAGGTTCTGGCAGGTTTTTGCGCCGGTATTGCTGAGGACCAATCCCCCCGGGTGGTTGGACGTGGTTGACGATACGATTGGTGGAATTACTTTGGAGAAGTTTTTGGAAAATACGTATGAGGTGTCGAGGATCGTGGAGAGTATGGCGTTGTATTATGTTGTTTTACAACGGGATAAGATGAATTTGGTGAGATTCTCCCCCCCTCCCCCTGCGTTTCGCTTTCATGACTGATTGGCCCTGCGATGGGATAGACAGGAATAAGGGATCGGGGCAATATCGCGAATGTGGAAAAGACGTTGCTCACACCCTTGAGAAAGGCGTTGGCGAGATGGGCGTTGGAGAGTGGAGAGGAAGGAACGTCGGAGGGGGATGAGCTTCATGGGGATATGCGCTTGGCACCCATTCATATCAGTTTGGAGAGGATCGATGATGCGAAAGCTGCTTTGGCAGATGTTTAGAGATCGTCTATCTGATAATGGAAAACATAACGCAGGGACATCATGACGTTTGTTCATTGTTCTTCTTGTTTCTCATTGTTCGAGCCCACACTTGTCGTCGTGTGTTGTAGTCCAGTCAAAAATCTTTTCTGATCGCCACGAGTGCTGGTGAACTCCCAACCACCACGATGGAAGTCCCTCGTTTGCCACCCGAACTCGAACGTGAAATCTTTGAGATTTGTGCTTTTCGTTACAGCCGCGAGGTGACCACCCTCTGTCTTGTATCTCGTCGCGTCAATTCATGGTACGTTGGTGGCGACCATCGAGCTCAATTTTCTACACACCCACCAACTTTTTCCGTTCTTTTGCATATTTACACAGGGTTAAACCATACCTCACCACCTGCGTCAATTATCGCCCTGATTCTCAATTCATCTTTGGCTATAAGATCAATCGCGACGCGCTCCCATCCTCCCCTACTACCCCCGTCCCCGCCGCCGCCTCCGTCACCGTCACCCCCACTCCCACTGCTTATTCCCTAACAACCTACCCTCCCCCAGCTCCTCCTTTCAACCGAATCGGCAAGTCGATCCGCCATCTCATGATAAGTGGACAACACCTCCCGCCCGATCTGAGCGCCCTGATGCTCGCTTACACGCCCCATCTGGAGTCGCTCGCTCTCTGGGTGAACACGCGCCATTCGACTAATTTGGGGGGAATCAATGTGTTGAGGAAGTTTCATGTCGTCGACGTCGCCCCGGAAGATGCGGAAGCGGATGGCGGTGAGAGCGAGGTTGG